>OMLM01003362.1:11946-37415 GCA_900302695.1 Helostoma temminkii
AAAAAAGGAAAAAAAAAAAAAAAAAAAAAAAAAAAGCAAAACAAACAAAAAAAAACCCAACAAAATGAGCCAACAATCCTACATTTTCACTGTATCACAGCTTTTAGGACAAAGTAGGAGGTGATTGTTACTGTAACTGTAAAAATACACAAATCAGGTTTTACAGTCTGGGAACTGATTCTTTTGTTAACTACTTAAACTATTTCCAGGCCTATTTATTTGTCTTCTAGTTAGCAGGGTTAAAAAATGTAGAAGATCAAATAAGTAAGAAATCAGATATTCTTGCTATTGAGCCCTGGTGCAAATACATCCAGCATTTTGCTTTGCATATTACAATTTACAAATGTGGTCGAACGTTATCAAAATGATACAGTGCATCCTTACATGTACCTTCTAGTTAGTGGTAACGTAACACACCCATTTCAATGCAAATGTGTCAAATTACAAAATGAGGATGCTCTGAAAGTCATCTTTAATTGGAAAATTCATCCACAGTAAACATCTGCAGTAAATTGCTCTTTGATGGATAACAAGAAGATTATAAACTCATCAATAATTCCTTAAATGAAATTATCATCCTTTGAATTTCAGAAACTGGTTTCCAGTTTATCTCAAAGCATGAAACACAAAGTAAGCTGTTTTAGTTTTTATTGTATTGTATTTTGTTGCAATAAACAAAATACTAAAAACATGAAATATAAAAGATTTTTAAAAATGTCTTCTAATGTCTTCTAATGCCACTTGAGCTAATCTGTCACTTCATACTCTTCATGTGAACATACAGAAGGTCAAGTGGGCTTATGACTGTATGATAAACTATTAATTAGACTGAAACTCCTCCTCATTTTCTCCCTGTTTACTTATTAAGCTTCTTAATTTGGTCTCATGACAGGACGTGCAGCCTCAGATGATGTTACACTGACATTTTGTGTCTTTCGCTACAGCAAACCAGCACCAAGTGCTTGTTTTTAGAAAACAGCAAAACCGTGTTGATGAGGTTTCTGAAAACGGAGCATTTGGCGTTCCACATTTTAATCATCATTCATCCTTGTCAAATAGGATACACTGCAGCCCCCTCTGCAGTGTATCTGCCTCCTACTTCGCCCTCCCACTCAAAATGTCCAAAGACGTGCTGTTGCTCTCATTAGGATGCAGGATGCAGAGAGAAGCCCTGATCTATTCAGAATTGCTCCTGCGGGAGTGGGGACCTCCTCCCCTTCAGAGGGGGCCAAGAACCGCAGATTAAAAGTCACTGTGTTCATCACCCTGCTAAAGCACCGCCATTAACACACATTACATTACATTACAAATTCCTAACTGGGGGCTTCTTCCACTTGTCATTACATGGTGGGATGAAAGTCTTTTTAATGTTAACATCTTCACATTCACTACGCCAGCCCTCAACTTCAAAAGAAATCCACTTATTACTGTCCGTTCTATGGCACCGCCTGTTTGGGACGCTGATTTTGGGAACAATTAATCCGTATTTAAGGTTGTTAAGTGTGTTGATGCACTCAATTCCTGCCTGCTGATGGGGGAAGCCAAAGCCAGCAGCTAATCAAAATGTCTCTCAGCCATTTACAGAGCAATGTAAACTGCACAATTTTTGGGTTGCTCTAAAACCTTTTTCCAGTGTTTCTGAGCTGAGCGTTTGTTGCTTCCAGCTGTTTTGGAGAGGAAGACTTAGTTCAGCATTTCTGTGTTTCATGCTGCCCTTGCTTTCTTTTTTTCTCAGGAGAAAGTATATGAGTGTGTATGTACTATGTTTCATGAGGTCAAACTGTGGCATGTCCATGTGTTTGTTTGTGTGTGTGTTTGGTGACATTTCTGTGATGGGGTCAGTCCATGTTGTGTCTAGTGCATGTATCTTGTGTTAAAAAAGTTTTTCTGACATGTGTGAAAGCAAAAACTACAAGATATTTTGGAAGTCTGTGTACCATGTGCATTTTCACTTAAATGTCTTAAATTAATTAAATTCATAGTTCTACATATATATAGTTCACTCATGATACAAGTATAACTGCAGTTGCTGTCAAATTTACATCACACATTCTTTTTGTTTGGATTTCTCTCAATATAGTGTCACCTGTGAATAAAGTGCAGTTTGGCAGATAACTTTCATATCTCAGATCCTAGAGAATTGCACCTGCATATGAACAAATAAAGTCAGTGGTATTTGTTTTAGAACAGTCTACACTTACAAATGCATTACCAGAAAATGATGACATGCAACAAAATTAATTAACTGTGACTGAACACCTATGTTACATCGTGGAAATCAGTGCACACAGCTTCTTACAACACACTGAAATTAATGTAAACTAATGCATGGGTGTTGTTTTGCAGTAACATAACATGGTTCAGCAATTAACACAAGTAAAAATACTCCTGTGCAAATCCTTAAAAAATATTTTCCTGAAAAAACTGAATAAAATATCCATCATTGTTCTACAGGTTAAGAGTCTATGGAAAATAACAAAGATTCTGGTCCTCTATAAGTGTCGCCTCCTGAGATGTTTTTGTGTGTGTGTGTGTAATACTCTACAGTTTGTACTGCTGAGGGCATTTATAAATTAGACTACTAAGGTGGTCCATAGTCCCAAAGTATAAATCTTACAGTAGACACTGGTGAGCAGCACATTGCTCAGTGATTCTCTGATTGGAGTGGGAACGTCACTTACTTTCAACAACGCTGTGCAATAGTTAGTCAAGTCAAGTCTCCCATTGTGCACACAAACCTATCTGAGCACCTTTAAAGATAAAACGCGCTTTTAAAAAAAGTTAGAATAAGCTATTTTATGGCATGTTTTCATTTCCGACTCAAGGTCAAGGTCAAGGTCACCAGTTAAGTTGTGCACAGATGAAATAATGTTCTCTCTGGTGTATTCTTATTTATTTTATAGAGTCATAAGAATAAAAGGCAAGAAATGTTGAGAATATAATACATTTGAGAAAACAAATGAAATGCACAAACAAATATACCATCCTGTAAATCATTGTTATTGTTGTCATGATATATATGCATATCAGGACAATAATGCAGCTGATAAACAACTGTCAAGGTGTAAAGTTTCAGAAGTTACACAACTGCATATTTTTAGTGACAAAAATACAATATTTTATAAAACAACAGTCATGGCATCATGTTGAATCAGAAACATGCAATACACAGTGTCTTACTGCACTGAATGAGGAACATAACATTAAAAATCAGCAGTACTCTGCAGATTTCACACTGTAGCAGGGCTCAGTGTTTAATTAGGATTTCAGAGGTGAAAAGAGGGAAATAAACATTCAGATAGTGTGGTGCAACATGTGGAGCAGAGGTGGATACGCTTTAATTATGTGTCCATCTGTTTGTGCACCTCCAGCTCCATGACTGTACACAAGACCTTGCAGGTTTATGTATAAATGGCTGCCTTTTCCCAAACAAACAAAAAAACGTGTGTATGCATGTGTGATAAGCAACACTCTCTTGGCCTCCATCCATTCAGGCCTCAGCCGAGCCTTCTCTATGAGTGACACCCTGACTAATACACAGACAGATAAACACTCACACTGACAAACACGATACGGCTTTGCCCACGAAACACTGACACGGACTGACTGATGGACGTCTCCATGGAGACCAGTCACCAAGACTGACACAGTGTCTCTCACGGCCAAGCGCCATGCCAACTAAATCAGAGAGGCGAGGGACGGAAAGGACAAGAAAGGGAGAAGCAAGGAGAGATAAAGAGTGGAAACACACTGTGCTGCACCAGAATGATTACAAAGCAGGGTTGAAATATTTTAGAGTATGCCTGGATGCAGTGCAGATCTGATCTAATGGGCCACATGATCATCCTCCCTGCCCTCCGATCTGCTCCTCTCACACCTCAGTCTCACCCCCATCACTCACACCTCTCCATCACTTTTCCTCCTTTACACCCTCCTTTCTCCTCTGCATCTGCTCCTCTCCATGCCCCCTTCCCTTCCCTACACCTAAGGCGTGTTTATTTCCACACCTCACCTCCTCTGCTGATTTCTCCACCCTTCTCCTCTCTGCGGGTTCTTCTCTCTCTCTCTCTCTCTCTCTCCCACGCTGTGTGATATGGAAGCTCTAAGAGACCTGATGTTGCCATAGTAACCTGCCATAGTAACCACTCACCATCTTGCGTGTCTCTGTCACGTTGGCGGGGGCTGAGGGCATCCGCGGCCCTGCTCTGCAGCTCCCGAAGTGGGGCGTCACTTAACTAAACCCTGCAGTGTGATTGAAGGAAGTCTCCGGATCGAATCTGGTTTTGCCTCTCAAAACTTCAACAACAACCACCTTTCTAAGGATAACTATTGTTATCTGCAGCTGGATGTATTACTAGAGGTGGGTCACCAGAGGCACACAGCTGAGAGGAAAATTGGCTGTGAATGCTCCTAATAGGCTTTAAAAGTTTCAACTTCCTCCATTTTAATAAAATGACCAAATTAGGACTCACTTACGTAGGCTTATGTACAGAAAAGAGTACATGTCACCATACCAATTAATAGCTGTTGTTTCAATAGTACGCATAGAGAAATTTGAGCCTGAATGCTTGACTGCTGCACCACCCATTCCATAGCTACCACAAGAGAAAAGTGCAAGAGGGGCAAAATATATAAATAAACTAGTACAACTGAGTCAACACTCTACATATATCGCAAAGAGTCCAGGGAGTTGGAAAACAAACAGTAAAGGCATGTTCGAGTTCACATGATGGCTCTGAGAGTAATCATCCTAACCATATGGCCGAATCTATGATTTATCACAGCGATGGTAGCACAGCCTCACTAACTACCTCCTCTGTGGCTCTTCGCGGCCTCCAGGGACCACTGCTGGCATGTCTCATCGCCCTCCTCTGGAGCCACCATCTCACTGTGACATCAGAGCCACCCCCCATTGCTGCTCCTGAAAATATGACAACCACCAACCAGTTCCAAAAAAGACATTTGATTACGTGTCATCTTGTGCGACAGTGCACCCACGCTTCTCTCCAGGCGTCTCATCATGATCTCTCAGAGTGCCGTGGAAACCAAACCTGTCTGTGTCAGGCTTGAATCACAGTGACAAAAAACAACAAGGAGAAAAAAAACTGTTTAGTGACACACTTTGGTCATGAGGTTTATAATTTCATGTTTACTGTTCTCATGCACTATCTGTTAGTTGTGATCTACATCATCAATATTTAGACTGTCATCATTATCATCATGCCACTACTGTTGTGCCTCCAGCCAGCAAAGCTAGTCAGTGAGGCAGACGAAGGAAAGGCCCAAGTCTGAATCTGCAATGCTGTATTGAGCTCTTATGCCGTCATTGACCCGAAACAAACTCCCTCAAGACTCTGTGCCTAGATGCAGCCAAGCCGGCAGTAGCTGAAAAGCATGGTGGTCACTGAGGCCTGACCGCCTCCATTACCCAATCACATTTACTAATACTTAATTTAACCAGGAGAAGATAATATCGCTCCTTTTTGCCAAACTCAATATCAAGCACGCTAGGCTGACTGCTCTGTCAGCCCTGGTCAGCTTTTTCAAACAGCATGAACTAGACCACATCTTTACTGTTTCACTCTCTCGAGTTACTGCGATGACACGTGAGTGAGCAGCCACTTTCAACCATCTTTAGTAACACATGATCAGATATTTGGCCGAGCACAGCTAGACAGCTCTCCCACTCCGCATCGACAAACTCATAAAGAGGGAAGGGGCAGGAATTGCCACAGTCCATTTTTCAGGCTTCCCTCTCCACTTGAGGTCAGGATAAGAATGTATTCCTCAGGGGAAATTTCACCATTTTTAATTATGTCAATTCAATGGATTATTGCATTCATTTTGTACCATTAACCATTGCCAAACTTCCAACTATTATTCAATAATTAATGCATGGACAGCCATCATGATCCCCAAAAGGGGCAGCATGCAGGCTGGACAGGAGACTCAATCAAACCAATCATAGCTAATTATATTCACCCTGCTATCATAGGCAGCTTAGCATTTCTGTTGCAGATGGGTCAGTGCTCATGCTCTCTCAGCCCCTGGTTACTGAGACTGAAATTGTGCCATTTCATGCGCAAAAACAAAATCTCAGATCTCCATCTCTGGGTTCAGGCGTGGTGTGAGCACGTGGCGATTGGCAGCGACATCATGATATGATCCCAGTATCTCAGATGGGAGCTCATTGTGCTGTATTATGAAGGGACAGCCGGAGGTTGCTCACACAATTTTCAACCTCTCATGGCTGATCAGCAACTCTCCCTTCACCCTTCAACCTGTGTACATCAGCAAGTCGCACAGCCATCAATCAATGACATCCGCGCCCTATGAAGAGATCAGCGACCAGCTTGCCCTGATTAGAGCAGTTTTAGTGTCATGTATAATCTCTGTCTCTCTCTTGCTCTCTGCCATACACACACAAGTGATTATAAACACACATGCATGCACAAATGCTCACACACACTAACGCAGACAGCAAATTTAGGGCAACAGTTACTCTCTATGCATTCTAATGTAGCAGCAGAGACGTCCCTCTGAATTAATGCAGTCCTTTGTCCTTTCAGGTACAGTGAGGGGATGGGGAAAGCAAACTATACTATAACCAGATTGAAAGCTTTCTGGCTTCATTTGAAAGATGCACAAATGGTTGACATTTGGCAATAATTTAGGGGGTAATTTATATGCTGAGGTTCTCTTGTGCCCTTTTCCACCTTGTGTGTTTGTTTTTGGGAGGATTTGCTGTGATTTTTCCACATCTCCTCTGGAAATAATCTGTAATGGCTCCACAATTCCAACAGCACTGGATTGGTAGGGGGCTGAACATTATCTCAAAGTCACACCTTCCCTGTAGGCCAGGTGTGCAGGTGTAATTTACCATGTCCCTGTTAACCTGCTTGCTTGTTTTCATCAGGCTCATCGGCCATGCAGAAGCAGTGCGCCTTGGAAATTAAAGAGCAGCCTGGCCTGATTTCTCAATTGACTGAAATTGCTCAGCTGGTGCTTAATTTGTGACACATGAAAGATTCAGATTTGTGGGGCACGTGAACCTATGTGTTAAAATTAACAGCTGACAGTTAAAATTAGTAAGATGACCAAATGCTATCTGTCCCCCCCTTTTTTTGAAGCTACCAGCCTGGAGGAAAAGTTTAGATGTCCATTGGTTCCTCTACTGCAAACATATTACAAAATAAACATACAATTCATAAAACCATTAAGTTCCTCTGGTCAACCACACGAACGAGCTTGAACCTACCAATTGAACAGTCGAAATGTGGAGGAGATTGAATAAAACATTCCACTTGCATCTGATTATTTAATCTATGTTAACCTTTCCTTGTGAATCATGTCGTTCAATTTTAATAACATGCATATTAGGTCAAGAGGTATTGTGACTTCGCACCTTCAAGACTTTAAAGGAGATTTGACCTAAGCTGATACGTTGCTGTTTCTTCCAGACCTTTACCAATTCAGTACAGCATGTTCCTCAATTTCTCTCCACTTCCAAGAATGAAGCACATAGAAATTTGCACTCGCATATCCATAAAACCATAAGAACACAGATGCTGAATAAACCACTTTCTTGCTTTCTTTACAGTGGCCACATTCTCACCAATTGCTGCCTTTTAGTAAACTTCCCCTTTTTAAATTTGTTCAGGCTTTGGTTTGGGGCAGAAACAAAGTTCAGGATGAACAAATTCCACTGACATTTTGGCCCCATTTTTGCAGCAGTGAGACATCTTGATATTTTGAAGCGCTGCCCTGGGCTGGGGGACTTTGCCTTTAAATGTGATATCATGTGACAAGCCTCTCATGAAGCTGGGGCCTTGCAGTGACTGATGGTGTTGCATGTACTTCATGATCAGCTGGGAAAGAAGCCTCACTTTATCACTATTGTGCATAAAAAGCCCAAATATGAGTGGATAAAATACATATTTTACAGGCAACATAAAACTTTACCATCCTCCTAAACTTTTACACCTGTAGGCCTGTTTTGAATCTAATGGAAAGAATATGCTGGAAGCTCATAAACGGTATGTGTTACGGTCATTTACTTGATGGTTGAGCTGAAATGATGTCGAACTTTACTGGAGGTATTGTAGCAAGTCTTAGATGTAATATGGCTTCATGGATAAAAACCACAGGACAAAATGCAAGCACCAAGATGAAACTCAAAAACAATAGCACAAATATCAAAAAGATCTCATCCAGAACTTTCTTCATTCCTCACGGTGCAAAACTGGCAGAATTTGAGGGGGCTCTGAGTACATTAGATCCCATCAGTCTTTACATACCACTAGGAACTCACCCCTCCACCTCACACTCCCCTCTCTTGTCTAATCTTGCCCCAGTGCCCCAATTCACCTTCCAGCACCCCATTAATAACTTATTCTCTCTATCATAAAACTCGGGAGATCATCCAGCTTGTCCACAGCACACACTCTGCCAGCAATCTCCTCTTGCCAGTCCCAGCCCGCTCGGATTTCTCTGAAACACTGCACATTAGCATTTAAATCCTCTCATAACCATATCATTGTGTTGCAGATAGAGGCAGTAGATCTTCATTCATCAGCTCTAATCTATCTGCTCCTTGTTCTCAGCCGGAGGGGCCCCAGGCTCTGACTCAGAGTTTAACCCACCGCGCATAAGCCGCAAGGTGCCTGCGCATTTTCATCCAAATCTGGGGTCATCAGCAGGGCCAGTGATGGTAACTGAAGCCCAACACACAAATTAACACTAGAACATGGTCCGATTAAAGAGGCCTAATTCAGTACATTTGAGTGAACGCTGCGCTTTAACCGGATCAAATATTAAGTCCTGTCAACACCTTGTCCTACAGTGAATCCTCCTCTTATCGCCTCCGATCGACTTGAAACGACAAACACATAAAAATAAACTCAAAACAAAAAGCTGAGAGTGTGAGAAAAGTTTGAATTGTGCATATGAACCAAATCAGATAAATGTATTTATTCCCTCGATTTTGTCTCACACACGTCTGTCTCGTCATATATGTAATTCCTGGACATCAGCCACCTCACAGAGCGGCGCAGTCCCAGAGGAGACCGACACCGGGATTAAACACCAGGACACTTCATCATTTCAGGTCATGAATGCGGATTTCCATTCCAACGCATTAGTAGTTTGTTGCGCGTGGAGCAGACGCACAAACTGTCCGGAGGCGCGCACACGAGCGCACGCACACACTCAACACACACACACGCACACACGCCAGACAAACCCAATCAAAGCACACGAATCAGAATCTGCGTCTGCATTGAGTGAATGTCATCGACATTTACCTTTAGTTTCACGAAGCCGAGATCAAGTCCTGAAACACATCTTGCTCCACGCGCGCGGGTCGGTACTCCGAGAGCTCTCACCTTCCCTCAAATAACAGCGTATTGCACTGCAGAGCCGCCGCCGACGCTGTCTTCTCCTCTCCCTCCTCTCTCCCTCACTGTTTCTCCTCTCTCTCTCTCTTTCAGATTGATTCACCCTTTTCCAAGTGCTGCGCTGCCACCGCTGGTAATGAGAACGGTCTCAGAAATCTTCAGGTGGATGCAACCACCGCTCGTCTGTGAGGAGATTTTGGACTACACTGCTGCAGCTGCAGCTCTTGCGGGCTGCTGGAACACCGAAGAGGCAACTTTATGTATTAATTTACTCTTTTTGTTTTCTATGCAAAAGCATTATAATGACTACTGTTGCCATCTGCAGACATATCACCGTGCGCGTTGCACCCAGACCCAGACATCTCATGAGAGATGATTCAATATTAATAACCTAAAATTAGATGATGCAATAAACAAATGCATCCAGTGTGAAGCTTATAATCATCTTCATAATTGTTATTATCATAATTAGTTACATGAACGCACTCTTCCTCTCTGCGGTTGCTTTTCAGCTACATATTTCCTCCTTTGCTTTTCACTCGAGACGCTCACACGTGTCCATATGGTCATATAATATCTATAATACAATGATGGTGGTGTTTACAGCTTATTACAAGGAACATTTGCTGCTTGGCCGGTTCCCTTGGAAACGCTGAAGCACACACAGTGCTGAGCCCCACCTGTACAGCACTGCCTCACTGAGCCCTGCCTGCCATTGCAGCTCTCATCATATATATCATACAGATTGACGTGCTGAGGTTTATGAACACAAGAGAGAGTGTGTGTTTATTTAGCAGGAACAATAATTTCTTGTGGAAAGAACTGAGAAATCCTGAAAAAATATTTTAAGAGAGACTCTTCAGTAGTATGGGTGGGTGGGGGGTGTTACATAATTAAAGAGGGAGTGAGGTGATGTTTAAGGTCTGGTCAGTGTTGGCTTGTCAATCACCTCAGGAGGATATTAACATGAGGATGTGTGTGAGAAAGTGAGTGGATGGTTGAGTGTGTCCATCAAACCAGAGGGACAAAGGAAGGGAGTAGTGTGTGTGTGTAAACTGTATGTGTGTTGTACACATGGGTGATTGGTGCCAGATTGATAAAGTTCTATATTGAGACTCAGAGGATTACTCTTTTTCACATCTATGATCCTCAACGCCAGCATGTTTTCTCACACACACTCTTCACACACACCACACACACACACACACACACACACACCTTCATTCCAGTTCTGCTCTAACTTGCACACACACACACACACAATTCAGAACAAGGTAATGACTGACCCCTACATATTTAGTCTGGATGTAGCAACAGGGCGTCCAACCTGTTCCTCTGTTATTAAACACTGCACACTGCATGCTCCACATGGCCTTGGTTTCCCTTTTCCACTTTATGCACAATATGTTCTTGCTCACTTGACCCCCTCCAAGCCTGACACTCTGCAGTGAGGGTCTAGCAGCGTTCAGATCCTGTCCCAGTCCTCTGTAATCCCAACGTCTCTTGCTCAGTGCTTTTGCATTGCGTTGGTCCTTCCTCTCGCTCCTCTCCCTTCCCCTCCCCTGCTGCCTCCCTCCCTCCCTCTCTCTCTCTATTAAATTTCCAGTCACACAACAGTGCAGTGGATATCCCTCCCTCTCTCTAACTCTCACACACTCTCCACCACCACATCTCTCCCTTCTCCACTCCTTCCCTCTCTCACTCATACATACCTCTGTAGTCTGTGGAGGTGTTGTCGTCCTGCACCTCTCCCTATTGCTCGCTCTTGATATTGACTGTTTCTCCCTCCTTCACTTTGAACCTCTCAATCTCGCTCACTCTTGATACAATGCTGCTCTCTTTTCACCTCCAGTTGTCTCATCTCCTCATACTCCCTTTCTCCTCCCCTCTTGCCTCATTATTTAAAAAGAGCCCCCTCACATTTCCTCCTCTTCCTCCCCAACCCACTCTGTTTCTATCTCTGTGCTGCAGTGTCTGCTCAGGCTATGTGGTGTGGAGTATAAACTCCCCTTCCCCTCCCCTCCTGTCTTCCTCACTGTGGTGGGTGTGCAGGGCTCGCTCCATCAGGCCAGCCTTTAACTGACTGATTGAGTGGACACCACAGGCCGATAAATGAATAAAGATGGGAGCCACTGTGAGGATTAATGTGCTTCATATGAAGACAGAAAGCTTGCCATTCAGTATTCCTGCCTCTGCCCTGTGGATGAGGCTGCTCTCTCCTCCTGTGCTCTGCATTGTATTACTGTGTGTTATGCTGTGCGTTATGCTGTGCTGGCATATTGGTTGAAAGTGTATGCTCTCTTTGCCCTGGGTTATGTTCAGGTCCTGGGGTCCCGATAGCAGTTGCTGTGTTTGAGTGAAGCCTCTGCCATAGCCGTGCTGAGCAGTGAAAGGAAGCAGGGCAAATACACACTGGTGGTATTGAGAACACGATGCCCACCGTTCACCTCCTGCCATTTCTGCATCTCCCCTCTTCCCTCACATGCTATCTCAAAACTGAACTCTCCACAGCCTTCGAGGCCCTAACTGAGCCCTGATCCGTATCTGATGGTGAAACAGCACGCCATCGGCTGCAGACATTCCAACCTGTGTGATACCAAATTGAACATTCAGGCTGTCGTGACTAGCAAGAAAGGGTTGAACGCTCTAATGCTTATGCTTGTGTACACCCTGAAACACTGTGTTTTCACCCACAGAGTAAGAAGAAGCTCTTTTTAAAACACAGAGGTAACCAAGCTTGTATCTCCACCACTAAAGCCAATAGTCCTCCCTTATCAGAAAGCACCCTATCTGCCAACCGCATCCATTAGGGTTGATAGTGCCATTGATCTCCCTGCATCCAGCCCAAGTGGACCTCAACCACCAGGCTGTTGAAGACAAATCCAATTTAAGGTGTTATATGCTCCTCCAACTTGCACCTCCTCCTCATCATCTCTCCATGTGCAGGCTAAACTCATCTACCACCACAACCATCACAACACATTCAGTCTCTGTGTTGCGAGGATTAATAATAAGCTGGTCTCTTCTGCTCCTCCATCTCTCGCTCCTGTCAACACCTCCTCTGGCGGGGCGTAAAACAAACTCTGCCCCCAGGCCTATAAACCCCATTATGTTGAGCAGCACCATGCTACCAGGCTGTATAATCTTCAACTCCAGCCTATAGCCTGCCCTAACTGCCCCTTAAACAGGTCCAGTGCCTTTCCTCATGGTGACAGCAGGGACAAACAACTAAAATGTGACACAACCAACATGTAGCAGGAGGATTTTAATTTTAATCCAGTCTTGCCCTGACCCAGACCACTATGCAGTAAAGAGCAACAGAAAAACACACAGGTCATATGTAAGGATATGTATGTATATGTACAGTAGTGGCCAAGTTTAGTGCAATTAAGGTATTTAATCCCATTTTGCAATGTCATAAATGTTTGAGGAATAATAAAGGAATTATCCACAATCTGATGCTCTATATTGAAATATTATTTGACCTAATATTTAACTGCATGTTTGAGCTTTTTTTTTACTAAATAATATCTATTGTTGGTTTTGGCAGATGTTAAACTGCAACTTTGCAGCATCTTAGCCAGTTTTCAATTGTGAAAAGCACATATAAAACAAGGAATAATTTTTTTTTTAGCCATTACTATTGCTGTCATGCTATCATTGTTCAACTTGAAGTATTATAGGTCCATCATTTACTTTGTGTGTTTTTATGGTTGGTTCCAGGAATCCTATCTAGCAGCAGAATTCTGCATTTCGGTACCAAGAGATTAAGGTGGGACATTCAGGTCTTCCTGAATAAAAGAATTTGCTTCTCGGCCAAATTTTGGAGGTTGACTACTTCTAAAAAAAAATAGTGTCTCTCACTGTGAATTCGTCTTAAAATATCTTTGTAGATGGATGAAGTTTGGTATTTGTTTGGATGCAGTAACTAAGAGTTTAAATATATTTTTCCATGTGCATAGTTGGTATTACATCACATTTGCTACTAAAAAACTATATTTTGTGTGTGGACTCAGGTTGCATTTGTTTTATATTAGATTTTGTTTAAAGACCTGAAACTGTTTAGTATGAGATGCACATAAAATGAGAAGGCATCAGGAAGGGGTTGAAATATCACCAGCTATAGTAACCACTGATTGCATTCAGTGATTAGTGAATACTTCCATGTCAAAGCACATATCCAGTGGAGGTTTTACTGAACTCTGTATTTTAATACATGCAGGATTTCTACTAGTTGTTATTTTAGAAAATCTATTATTCTTCTTTCATATGCAAACATATGCGACGAGGAGCTTAAAAACCATCAGTTAATGGTTTATTTATTTGTGATATGTCTATGGTATATTCCTCTAGTTAATGTGTATGAATAACATGAGGACATACTGTACACACCCACACAATGAACCAGTGGAGAAATGTAGTGACTAAAATTTACCTTTGTGACAGACATAAACCGTAAATAGCAGCAAGTTGATGAAACTGTGTTTAAAGGGAAAAATAAAATAACACTTTTCTTAAAGTGACATCAGTTACTTATTGACTTTTAAAAACTATTGTACCGGCCAAACATTTGCCAAACAACCTTCATCACTGGACGTCAATTTAGTCATCATTTGCTTTTCTGCTGCAGTTCATCATATGGATCTGTGAACATTTTTGCTGTTAATAAAAGAGATACTGAAAAACTTATGAGTTCAGACAGGCACTAATAGATCAACGGTCGGATAGATAGATGGAGAGAGAGACTGGGTGAGTAAGAGAGAGAAAAAGATGAAGTGAATCTAAGCTGGGCTCCGAGGGCCGGCCAGTGGTTAAGGAATGGGAGGGATGAACACCAGCCACTGAGGGACTAGTGTCTATCTATGTGAGTCCATGTGAAAGCGGGGCTGAGGAAAAGCTCAGAAACAAGAACCCACTGTCATGGTATCTTAGCAACCGTCTCTGTCTCCCAGGTGACAGGGACTGACATCACTTCCTGTTGGTGAGTGTGTATTTGTATACACACTGACCAAATGTAAAAAAAAAAAACAAAACAAAAAACAAACAAACAAAAAAACACAGCATAAAGTGATATGTGCATGTGTCATGGATGTATGTGTGAAGCTGTTCACTTCTCCTCCCATGTACAGCTGGTCTTTGCTTGAGCACCCGTGTCCCCATCAGGTACATGACAGGACTAAACTTGCAGCATTGTGTTTGTGTGTGTGTGCGGGGGCGAGTTTCAAAAGCAGACTGTAGGCATATATGGAGAGTCTGTGCCATGTGCGCATGCGGTCAGCCTGATTGTACATTATGCCAAGGGAAACATGGCCAACTGATGCCATCTGGTAGGACTACTTGGCACAAGGGAACTCTCTATGGTTCCACAACATATTGGAGTAGTTAAAATTAACACTGTGACACTATTTGGCAGAAAAAGACACTGAACTATCTATTACTGTGTCTATTTCAGTCTCTCTCTCTCTCTCACCTTAAGTGCCCAAGCAGCATTCACACAGTGGGGAGGTAGACTGTGGAGACTTTGGCAGAGCCTTTACCAGCACAACATCACGTGCATGCATCAACAGCAAAACCGCTTCAAAGATAAACAGCATCATCAATTATCTATGCTCCATAATTTTATTTTTTCCTCATAAAACAACTTTATCAATAATTAAAAAGGAAAGCAAGAAAGTAAAGTCTCAATTAAAAGGAAAAAAAAAAATACTATTTCAGACTTAAGGGATAAAATGTAATAGTTACAAAAGAATAGAGTTTTCAGATGCATAACATAACTGACTGTTTCCATTGGTTTGGATCCACCCAGTGTGTAGCATGAAGGATTAACAAGCTTTTGGTTTGACCATTTACATGATAAACTAATACTTGCATTGTCTGCCCCTAATTAAATTCTGTTGTACAGTCTGGTGAGAACGTCATGATTCAGTCCATAATTACATTGAGCATTTGTAGCAATAAAGAAACTGTGTGGATGTATGTGTCTGAGCTAGCAAATGGCTGCTGAGATTCTCATAAAAATCCTGTTCTTGAGTCCACAGCGATCAATCAAATAAGGTCCAGGAGGATTTCATCCTCCATGCCGCTGGAGACTTGAGGCATCCCGGGCTGGGGTACAGCTCCTCTCTGACCTCCGGACATCAGCATCTGACCTGCACCTGCAGAAATACAGATGGAGAGTTCCAGTCCAGAAGTTTACATTTGTGGACACATTTTTTGTTGTTGTTTTTTTACCTTTCAAAGTAGAAGCACTTTTATTGACATAAGTAAACAATTATTGTGTACAGTGATCAGTGACTTTAAGCTAATAAAATAAGTACAAATCAACTTAATGTATTTCAATCATCTCATACCACATACAAGTATTCGAGCAGGGAAAAACTGCACAGTGGCTGCATTTTCTGTTTCAGGGGGTAAGGTTAAAAAGATTTACATTACAGTATTTTTCTACAGTGCGACTCACCTGTCAAACCACAAAGGGCAACCAATGACTGACAAGGGGTGGAAGAAAACCAATCTGCACTCTCAGTGGTTGTAACTCATCCTCAGTGCACCTTGTGTTTGTTTAAATGGAACCATAGTCTGGCTTCCAAAAGGAAATTAATTTTTCAGTGATGGAAATCTCCAAAGTTGAGGTTTCAAATAAATATATAAATACACCAGAAGTTCTACAAACTTTTTCAATCAATGTGCATAAAAATAAAGTTTGACCAATATAAATGTGCACATTGGGGTGGAACCTCTAAATCAAGCAAGTTGATTTTGCTGGTTACAGATGGTTACATGCAAAACTAGAAAAAACACATTAAAACTATTTGATAAACAAAATACAAATGACTTAATCCATTACAACCCTATAAGATTTTCAATATAAAGCTTGTCCTGTTGTGTTTGCTAGAAGGGCTTGGTCAGTTCATTTTTTGTCTTTTCCTTTTGATATCAGCCTTTCATCAAGATTTCCATGAACAATATTGTAAAAATTCATGTCTGCTTAAATGTTTCTGAGCTCTTTCCACTTCTGTTGGGATGCTTGCTGACCTGCCATGGGCTGCCTCCACTGGCCCTGCATTTGAGCCCCCCCTCCTGGTGCTGGGTGGACCAACTGCTGCCCCAAACTCTGATGAGACATCATGCCTGGCATGTGAGAGACTCCACCCTGCTGCAAGAACACATAGTAAGAAGAGCCATGCTAGTCTCTGCAAAAGCTCAGACATCTGGAAGAGCAGTTACAATCACTTAATAAGCTATGACACATTTACTACAGGGCATTAGTTGCACTCTTACTGGCTGCTGTTGACTGAGGAGAAGACTGCGAAGCTGTGGATTGGCTCCTGGGTTTGGAAGGCGAAGTATAGAACCCTGAGGCGGGGCTTGACCACTCTGGGCGACCTGGTTGGGTGGAGCGCCGCCGACTGGTGGCTGCTGGCTGGTCGGGCCAGCTGCTCTCATTGTCATCTGAAGTAACGCCACACAGTTTAGTCTTAAGGTATAGTCACATGTTCTACTTGTTCTCCGTCCTCTCACTGTATAGAACTAGACGTGTTTTACTTCTATTGAAAGCACGTGTTTCTTGCAGGTCAGAGTTCACCTTCGTTCAACTTTGACTGAGAGGATGTGCTTTGTCAGCCAATAGAAATACTGCTGTGCTTTTTTCTTCACTGTTTTTACCAGATACAAGCTGTAGCATCACACTCCAACAGTGTTTAGAGTGTGTGTCTGCTCTGATCAAGAGGTATTTATAACCCACATCAGAAATGTGATATCACATCATTCTATGGACCAAATCTCATGCTGAATGCAGGCAAACCTATGCATGCATGTTATCAAACTTATGTGTGTTTTTTTGCGACCATGACATGTTACAAGAAGAACATCGAACAGGGACGGATAGTTCATGCTGACAGAAAATAAACAGTCCACCAGCCTGATGCTGAGCAATGAGATGGCAGTGACAGGGTGTGAGTGTGCACGTGTTTGACTTTTCATAGGCTGACAAGAAAGGATTTTCCACAAGTTTTAAATTAAACTATTTTTAAAAAAAAGGTTACTCCTAATCTGTGCCAATATACTTACTTTACTGGCAAAAATAAAAGCTAAATTATGATAAAATTCTTGTCCTTATAATTACTGTGGGTCTCACCATGTTGTTCTGCCTCTGCTGCTCCTCCATCATAGAGACCTGACTAACAGGGGGCATGCCCACCACCACAGACTGGACACAGGACAGGTCAGAGATGAGGAGGTTGGGGTGGAGTGGTGGAAGTGTGGAAAAAAAGGAGCACAGTGGAAGAAAGGGTTACCAGAAAGGCATGCAGAAATCAGCCAACTCAGGCAGTTTAGGAAGAAAACTGATGTAGAAATGCCGGCAGATGTGTTAGCCCGGAGTGGGTACAGTTACCTGCTGCTGGACATTGCCATGGGAAACAGGTATGGGGCCAGGTGGCCTGTTGAGGAAGTTCTGGTTAGGCGGCACCTGACCAGGCTGCATCGGACCCCCTGCATTGCCCAACTGCTAAATAGAAAGAAGAAAGAAAGTAAAACGGCAGTAAGAAAGAAATTATATATATATGCAGATTCACAGAATATTTTATCAACTTTTGAGTGTTTTCTACAGGTTTCTGCCTGATGTCTTTACTCATTAATAGTGGCTCTCTGACATTCGCAAATTATATAAATTCTCCTGGATATCATATATTTTCTCTTTTTTTTGACATAAGTGGGCCTACTGTGCACAGTACAGAGTACGCTATGTAGCATTCCTCACAGCAGCTGTGCTGGTGAGGCATTCAAGGACAGTAGGTCATGCATGTTTCCAACAGTTCTTTTTAAAAAATAATTCACATATTTTCATAATGTCCTTTGCAAATACAGAAAAAAAACCATTAAAAAAAAACAACAAATAATTTATATATAGAATAAATAAAAATCTGACAAAATTAAATGACATGGACAAAAATGAACCCAATATTTGTTGCACAACTTTTACAGGGAATCACTGCAAGCGAGTCAACAGGTAGTTTGGCCCACTCTTCTTCAGCAAACCACCTCAGACTGCATGTATCAGCTGTTTCCATGGCTGTTTGAATGATTCAGATGAAGGCTCACAGAAGTCCAATAGATATTTTTGGTTCTTTTAGCTGTGTGTTTTGAGACAGACCTTTCTGACACTGGGTAGTATGTTTTGCTCCACTGAGCCTCCTCCATGCTTCACAGTAGGTGTGGTGTTCTTTTCAGTTCAATTTTCATGCCTCTTGTGGCTATGTACAGGGAGGTTGGCTACAGTCCCGTAGACATTAAACTTTATGGAGACTATATTAAAGACTTTATCTTTAACATGCTTATGTACATTTTTCTTTGTAATCTCCTCAGAAATCTCTCTCTCTCTCCTTTGCTTTCTCCGCTCCATGTTGAGTGTGATGAACACAATGATACCAAACCGACTGACTTGCGATAATTACAGGAAAAGGTCTGAAATATCACTATAATCTAATTATTCATGATCTTATCTGCATTTCAAGCTTCAAACCATTTCTGAGAACATTTTTTCTTAGGTTTTGCATTTTGTGTGTGTAACGTTACCAATAAATTTGTCCATGTCTGTAACCATCCACAAATCCACAGGGAAATCAAAGAAAAAGTTGCTCCCTCTTAACTCCTTTCAGTACTAAAAGTAACTTCAATGGAATCTAAGCTTTACTTTACAAGGCAAATTTAAAACTGGGAGGATTCGCTAACTGCGTTCCACAACCTATTTGCACAGTCCTCTACTCAAAAAATGAATCTAACAAGACAGAAAATGGTAATATGAGACTACTGATAACTGCTTAAAAAGGCAGAATTTGAAACTCGCAGCAGTGCTCCTGAGTAGGCTGTGCTCTGCATGTCCTGTGATGGCTTGTGCATTTCAACACTGAGGGAAAGACAACAAGGGAATGAAGGGTGTTTCATCCCTGTTCTAAGCACAAATTATTAACTACAGACTCAGGAGAAAAAAGTGTGATGGAAAAACACCTTTACCCATCCATCTTGCTGAATCTGAACAAACCACTCTGGGGTTCTGCTAATGTACAGTGTGCTTTCTGACCAACAATAATAGTGCAACACACAGCTTTTGAGCTTTTTTGGGCATTTGAGAGAACTAGCAAAACAGCTGCCTCTTTCACCATTTGATTTATCTCCCGTCTTTAACCTGGTAACCTGTAAAATCCAGGATCAAGATTTAGAGCTTGCATCACTTTTCAGGGGAAGATTATTCTATTTTGTCTTGCTGTGAACAGAACAAACTGCAATCTTGTTCCCAAAGAATGCCACTCCAGGGCTTTACTGGTCCAAATTGAAATTTTAATTACCTTAAGATTACTGTAGAGCTTCCCTATTAACAATGCAGCACTGAATATGTGATGATATGCAAGAGACAAAAAATCTTCATTATAATTTCATGTCTTCTGCCTTCTCTAAATGCACTGATGCTAATACATGGACTCCTTCCTTTTACATATAGGGCTGACATGCTTTTGCGAAAACATAAAATTAGCAGGGTGAGTAAACAGATTCCATCGTTGCTGATGAAGGCAGACTACAGGGAGAAACATAAACCGACTCATGAAAAGCTCTAAACGGAGAGACGCTGCTTCTCTGTGACTAGATGCTGCATTGTTTAACCACTATGCAGACTCTCTTCTCAATGAATGCAATAAGCTGGAGTGGGACCCTGTGATGGAAATGACAGCTTATCCAGGGGACACATTTTAAATCACCCTGTCCCTGGGGATAAAGATAAGCAGAAAGGGAAAGTGAAATTTCCATGTTATGTGGACAAGATAGCAGCACTTGTAACATGTAATGAACTCAGCAAAAAGACCTGGTCTACCTTTACCAGTGAGGCTTGAAATATGGGCCTTGTCTCTATATTTCCTGGTGTTGTCTTTAAAGATCGGCACACACGACTCCTACCCTATCAATCACTACAATCATGTAATGTTAAAATATTTGAAAAGTCTGCAAAATTATTATCCAACTGTGTTGTGCTTTGTTTAAAGAGAAATGCTTAGACTTTGAAGATTTCCAAACAAAAATAACATAGTATAGTGAAATGTTATCAACTAATGAGGTAAGTCTTAACTGATCTGAATGTTAAACTACACAAGTATTTAGCTAATGCTAGCCCCATTAGCCTCTGCTGGAGTGAGAAATGTTAGTGGCTGCTGTGAAGGCTCCAGGCTTGCTAAATGAAATGTCAATAACAATACACCTTAATGCCTTAAACAATGCGCCTCAATTCCCCAGTGCTCCTCTATAATGCCTCCTCATTATCACCTCCTTTAGGTCTCGCTATCCCACATATTCTCTCCTGCACTGAAACCTTCCTGTTTTTGCACCAGCTCCGCTTTCTCCCCCTATCACCACTCACCGCTCTGTGCTGTTGGACCTGCTTGTGGTTGGTTATGACTTGCCGGATGCCGTTAACAAAGCCGCTCTGGTCATTGGGGATGAGGCCCATGAATATTCTCTTCTTGGATGAGTAGAGGAGCATCAGCACCCGCACTTCACAGGGCGAGGTAGTGTGAGGGAAGTGGACGCAGCCGGCCTGCAGAGAGGGTCACATGGCCAATTAAGACTTTGACAAGGGACCATATTGTAATTGTAGGATGGGCTTTGACTTGGGGACATAACCTACTGCTGTGCTCCTTTGCCACAAACAAACATATGAGTCTAAAAATTGAATGCAAATGGTATTAATTTAATTCATACTGTGGGCTGAGCTCAAATTCAAGCAAAGAGGTAGAGCTCAGCTGGACTGAATATTATTAATGCCACTACTATTTCTCCAGGGTATTACCTGGTTAATAATGAACCACACTGACAAAACCCCTGTCATTATGCTAACCATGTGGAACTGAATCAAAACTAAATGACTAAAGTTTGTATGAACTGATGGCAAAGCATGCTTAAAATCCTATTATCTAGCTTGAAAGTGACTAAATGGCCTGGAACCCCCTCTACAGTCTTTAGCACAACACTGCAATACAGCTTCATGTTCTATCCATCTACTGGACACAAGTGGGACCTGCACTTATTATCCACTCATGGAAATCATATTGAGGCACACTGAATGTTAAGATTAGAGCCATTAGGGTAACACATTTTAGGAAGATATAACACGTTTGAAAACCTACAAAGCCATTGGCCATAATGCGGTACAGCCCTTTCAGTGACTCCATGTCTTTGTTGGTGAAGAGAAACTGGACCATTCGAGAGTTCCTGAAGAGGTGACCTAAGGTTGTCTACAAAGAAAACAGACAAATGAGACCTTGCTATGTTACCAACACCACAGATGGCACAATAAAAAAACAAAAAAAACATGGTCTCACCAGTAGTTGCTGTGGAATTAGCTGCATTATGAGCTTCTGTGGCCACTGATCTGTGTTTCTGTTTAGAGGCACAAAGAGCAAGTCAATGTCAAACTGTGTATTAAAACAGACCTGCACTCTACAGATGAGGGTGATGGAATTTACACCGGCTACTCACAGATTTTCTCCCTGGTTAACATGCACTTGACAGGGCAGAGAACGCGTTAGTTTGGTGGCTGAATCCATAGAGGAGGATTTAGGTTTCTGTAGAGAATGAATACAACAAGAAAATTAGGTGAGGAGTGACACAAAATAAAAATGAAAGTTCACTGGCATCCTGCAGGATACCACACAGAAACAAATCATTAAGAACCTTAACAATGTCAATTTAACAAGGAAACTTCATATAAACAGTTTAGGTAAACAGACAACAGCAAATTTGATATTAGATACATTAATCACAACTCTAAGAAATATATAAAGTGTTGTTTTACCTTTTATGTTACGTTAAGAGAGGATGTGTGGCTCAAAGACACCAGTCACTGAGTGGTGAAAATCCACTGCTTTTAAAGCCTAACTTTAAATGGATTCACACTTTTTTATTTTATAAATGGGCTTGATAGTGTAGCAACTGCATTGCAACAGTCCCTGATAGGGAGCCAAGCTGCAAAGGAAACTTTCTAACCTCAAATTCAGGTACAGTAGTCAATAATTCCACTCTCTCTCAAGTAATTAAAGGGTCATGAGTATTTTCTATTTTTGACTACATGTATTTTTTAAAACTGAAAAAGCTTATAACCACAGAGCTGCTGCCAGATGATGGGGTACATTGGTCAGCATTGTGATCCATTTGTACCAATTAAACTCACACAGCAAGAGCTGTGTTCACATTCTTACAGGGCTTTTATACCAGAAGTGCAAGTTTGACATTGTACAGATTAAACCCATTATTTCTAAAGGAGAAAGAGGCTGTGCTCTCTCAGGCAACATGAGAGCACATTGAACGCTACAGTTCCACAGAACAGTGCAACAAAACTTTAACAAAATTCAAATTTTAATCCAAAGATATTAACACACAACAACTACAATACAATTTAAAGGCAGTGTAAGATTTTAATGTAAAACAAAACACTGGAAGAGCTCATTTTGTGCAGGTCTGCATTCATTGAAGTGTTTAAGTCTATTCTCAGATCTTGCTGGACTTTGAGTATAAAAACTTATATACAGTGCTGTGAAAAAGTGTTTGCCCCTTTTCTTCTTCGTCTTATTTTTCATCTGCTTTTTTCCCTTAAAAATAAAATCATTATTTAAAAACTGCAACTTGTATTTACTCAGGTTATCTTTGTGTAATA
Source organism: Helostoma temminkii (assembly GCA_900302695.1). Classification (NCBI taxonomy): domain Eukaryota; kingdom Metazoa; phylum Chordata; class Actinopteri; order Anabantiformes; family Helostomatidae; genus Helostoma; species Helostoma temminkii. Next base: position 35,041 of record OMLM01003362.1, read on the forward strand.
TTAAAATTTGTTTGATGATCTCAATCATTTAAGTGTGAGAGCAGCACTGTAGATATAATAAATATCCAAGAGAAAAATATAGAGACATAGACATAAGATCCAACATTACAGTGTGGACTTCTCCAAGGACACCTCAACATGTGGCCTGAAGGAACTGGCAGTCGAACCAGTCACCCTGGGACTCATGGACAACTGCTTTACCAACTGACCCTCTGCCACCTCATCAAGAATGCAGGAATAAGCTTGATTGCTCACTCAAGGTGAGGGAGGAGCAGCAGTGAGGAGGGTCAAGTAGTCTGATTAAGTTGCAGCTGCTCTCTGTCTATGCAAATATGTTCACATGAGGTGGATCCTAACTGCCTCTTTTTAGAAATGCTCTGGGAATTAACAACTATCACAGACTACAGCATGCGTAGGGACTGCATCTTCCAACTTGCGTGGGAGCAGCTGGAAAAAAAGTGCTGATGACAAAGACATGGACAGGGACGGCCCGCTCACCCTTTGCCACTGCAGCCCCTATCACGACAAGCAAATACATTTTAGATGGATGGATTTTTAAAGACCTGCAGACAGCGTGCTCTTTAGAAAAACTTTAAGAATCAAAGAAAAAAGATTTGCTTTCTAAGCATGTCAATGCAGCAATCCCAGTGGGGAAAAGGGCCAGCACTCATCATCTTCAAGACATTAATACAGGATCTATAATCAATCAATCATGTATTAGTCAGGTCTACTGTAGTCCCTTGGCTGTCCACTACAAATGTACTTTGCTAAGCTTTCTCTGCAGACAAATGGGTTATTTATTTCCACAGGAGGAAGAGAGAGCCAGAGATGTGGACATTAACAAAGCAATTCTATTTAAACAAATCAAGCTTAAATTAGGTGGATGGAGGAGGTGGACCACAACAGCAAGCAAAAACACACACACACACACAGTTGGCAGAAGCATTGTGGGGAAAGTTACCCCACAGTTACGACGACAAAAGCTTTCAGGAATTAACAATTTTGAATTTCAGCCAAAGCAGAATGTACCATATTTATAACTCTGTACTCAGAGTAAGATCCAGCCAAATGTTTTGGCGTCCCTTGTGAGAGCTGTTATCAACAACTATTCCTTCAAATTAGTTTTAATGTGTGTAGTGTAATTTGTGTCAACATTACAGATCACTCCAGATTCACCTACATAGCTGAAAGCCTAATGAGTGAACCACAGCTGTGAACAAGCAGATTCAGAGTAAAGTGCTATTCATCTAATTTGTCCACTCAGGTTATTTGAAACCGTTGTTTGCATATTTTCATGTACAACACTTGGGTTTTTCTGAGCTTCTCACTCTTATTCCTGTCCATTTAAGTGACTTACATACTTTTGACAAACAGAAGAGGGAGGATGAGACTATAGTCAATAGAAGTGATTGATCTGAGACTGTCCACCAAAACAAACACTCAAAGACCTCTTGAGTGTTGTGTGAAAGCTATTAACATCTATTTTCTTGGCTCAGCGCTTCAATTGTAAACTACATTGATTTGACCCTGGAATAAACCAACAGTAATAGGATGGTATAATAAAGCGCAATTAATCATAGTGCCTAACAACTATGATGAGTGTTATGAAGACTTACCACAGCAATGGATGCTAAACAGTGGGTTTGTCAAAATATGTTGACTTGGCAGTAATACCCAAATCCAGTTCTCTGCTGGTTTTAATTCCAACATGATGGAGCTTATTCCATCATGTTGGTAGTTATCTGTCTTTATGCTAAGCTAAACTAACAGTCTGCTGGCTGAAGCCTAATATAAACAGTAGAGCGTAGAAACAGTCAGCTAACTCCCATAAGAAAAGTGAGTAAGCACTTTTCCCGAATGATATCTATCGTATGTACCTGGACAACTGAGGCTAGATTAACCAACTTAAAATTCAGATAGGACTACTATGAGCTGCGATTTTGATTTATCTGTAAACTATGAATTAAATAATCTGTTTGCTGTTACATAGGTTTAACATTTAGCCTTAATTAGGTAGTAGTCATTATTTTCCTAAGCGAACATTAATTTAAAAATCTTTTTACTGAGCGTTACCTCTTGCCACTCCAGAACACCGCTCCATGCCACAATCTTATTGGCCGCACTTTGCTGCTGGCCCATTGGATTCACATTGCCTTGGGCTCCAGACACACCAGACTACCAAGGAAACAAAAGAGGAAAGGGTTACATGTGGTCCACGGGGACACTGAACAAGATACCAGAACTTGCTGGACAGAAATGCATATTAACACAGACTAGTAGAAACTTTCCATAAAGCCAACAATATAAACCATGCAAATTCATAGAGCAACATAATTAACAGAATCAAAAATGTAATTTGGTTCATTTTAAAGAGG
>OMLM01003366.1:10642-27278 GCA_900302695.1 Helostoma temminkii
TTAAAAATAAATGACGTGCAGAAATGGGTGCAGAAACAGTCAGACACCTTCATCATATTCCTGTATCAAGCAATATGCATATAAATAGAGAAAAGCCAATATGACTTTAATAACAATTAAACGGCACCTAATGATTATTTTGTTGGCGATTAATCTATCGATTTTCTTTTTGATTAATCAATGAATCTATACGTTATTTAAGCCATTTTGTTTTTTTACTAAAAATAAAAACTTAATTTCATCAATCATTTATATTTTATTATTTTATTGAAACAAACAAATATGACAAAGCATGCACTGCAGGGCATTATTCCCAAACAAAAACATGTTAGTCTTAACTGGTAAACAGTCAAAAAAAATCTGCCCACAATATAATTAAAGCAAGAACTTCATTCAATTTAAAAGAATGTGGTGTGATCTACATTTAGCAATTCAACAGCTAAATAAATAAAACAATGCAAAATTCAATCACTTTTAGAGTAACAAAACTTCAATACAAGTAAAATGGATATTGTGCAATATAATCAACAGAGTTTTCCCTACCATTATATTAGGGGCATGCAGAGCTAGCAGAGCACCATGTTGTTTGGTCTCTGCTTAAAATACTTCCATACTTTAGATGATCGCGGTCGATTATTTTTCGCTCACTCTTCACCAGACTCCATGCTCTCACTACACTCAACCATCTTACTTTGTACAGTTTGTACATGAGACGCATCGACACACATTAATTAAATCAACGTATTTTCATAATCAATTACGTCTTCCAACCCCTAATAACAATAATGAAGTGCCTCAGCACCTGGTAGCTTCTTCTAAAAGACAGTGTATGAGCGGACAGGCAGCAAAATTGTGTGGAGGCATAACTAAGATTGTAAATCACTTCTGTGAACAAGACTATAAAGCTGAGCTGATTATAAAAAATGAGAACTTCATATATCTTCACACTGCTGGAGGAAAAAAAAGAAGGACAGAAGAAAGAGAGATGGATGTGTGATCTAAACTCAATCCTGCTGCTCCCAAAATCCCACAATTCTTTTGCCTTTTGCCATCTACAACACACTCTTCACATCCACATTCTGCAAGCTTTAACGTGGTCAAACTGGCCTGTGGAACAACACAAAGCCTACGAATAAACAGCACAGTTATACACTTTGTACTGACTCGTGCCCTTGCTTTAAACTACCATCAGGACCCCAGCAACTGCACTGTGCCCTCCCAAAACTAGGAGGCAAAGAAATTTTTTCCATATGTGTGAGGGGGCCATGTCTGCCACTTTTTCATCAATCTTCAAGTCCTCTTCTCACTTAGCGCTCTATATTTCTCTTCTTCCACCTTTAAACAAATTATAGACAAAGTCATGTATTCCTTCCAAACACATCAGCTAGGACGAACACTAAGGGATTATGAAAACAAATAAAAACAAGTGAAAATCAGTGGCCCCTGCTTGCCAGCATGGCCCAGGCTAAGCGTTCCAGGCTTGGGGCCCATCGTTTCTCTTAAGTGTAGCACCTCCTTGATTGATGATGTCATGGGTCAGAGGTTGGGGAACCCTGGGTAGACACCTAATTCATTATATCCTCCACAGGCCTTTCTACAAGAGGGCTCACTGTTGGAGTGGGGCTGGGGCTCTGGGAGGAGATTCATCACCACAGAGTAGCTGAAAAGACAGGGGATGGAACCTGGTTGAAGAGGCGGGACTAAAGCAGGGTCTTCTCCAGAACGACAATAAGCTGAGATTTAACCTGTTAATAGTGATGCCATGTCATTTTAGCATTGCCAGTTTTATAGAATGCATTAGAGTGCAACAAGATCACAATAAGTGTGGATGTGTTAACGCATATTTTTTAACATCAACAAGGAATGCAATTCTCAATTGCAGTACTCAGATTCAGTACAATTATAAGAAAATCATATTTGAACCTTTTCGAGCTCCTATGCTAACACACATTTATTTCACATTTGTAGAGGCTTAAATGCCCTTGAGGCTGGGAAAACCAAATACAAAAATGTAACCTATGGCGACATTAAGACAAGATCTAAGAAATACAGACAACACAATAATAATTGCTGAACATAAATCCAAATTTACTTTTACTCCTCTGACTTTCTGAAAGTGATTAATCTCCAGATTCGTTTTGACTGATTTTGAATTAACTGTTCTGTCTATATAATACCAAGGACACTAAAGAATATATAATTTCAGTGAAGTCTTCAAATTATTTATTTTGTCCCACTCTTACACTCCAATAAAATACACATATATATATGAATTTACAAATACAATTTATTCAAAATTTATTGTCACATTAGAAAGTAAATTCAACAATTACTGATTTTAGTTAGACTTTAATTTTTTGACTTACAACATATTGAACATAAGTCTTGTGCTACATTTGTTTAGATTGTAAACAACAAATATTCTTTTTTGTTATTACATTACAAAAGTATTCATTAGATTTGATTCATGATATCTAATCAGTTATTTTTTTAATAATGATTTATACATTGTGGATTTTTTGTTGTTTAGTTTCTTATTAGCAGTTTCTTTTGTTTCGTCGGGTATAAGCCTATGGCTTCTTGACCTAACTGTGCTTCACTATGCTCTTCTACTAGTCCACTACACTTCAGGTACTAATCATTACCCAATTACAATTAATAAGATGCCCCCGAAACGTAACTAATCAAGCGGAAATCATAACTGATTTGTTAGAAGGGAATATCTTTGCCATGCTGCCACTCCAAATTAAGGTAAGTTTTGCAACATAGTATTTCTACTAAAATTATATAGTTATATAAAGGTTATATACTGTAGCTTTAAGGCACAATAGCATTTTTGAGGCCAGCTAGCAGGTTAGGTGTTAGCAGGTGTAGCATTAATTAGTTCAGGTCAATGTATGGCAGCAGTCAAAAGTGAATAAATGCATTTAGTTAAATACTAACTTTAGATATTTCTACTTTACTTGAGTATTTTCATTTTCAGCAACTTCATATTTTGTCTTCACCACATTTCACAGGCAGATATTGCACTTTTACTCAATTACATTTATTTATATGGTCACCAGTTAATTATCAGTATCTGCAGTAAAACACAATACAGAATAATCACAATTACATCATACACAATAATAATAGACAATTAGTATAATTACAACTGATCATGATTGTGATGAACACAATAATGCATCAACAATCATAATGCAATAATATCCAATATAATATCCAATTATATTTATTAATGCCCTTCTTTTTGCAGGAATTTTACTTTTAAACAGCATTTCTACACTGTGGTGTTTCTTTTATTTATCTAAATGATCTGAATACTTTTACCACCACTCTTTATGGCACTGAATAAATAAACAGGGAACAACAAATGTGCAGTGTTTTTTTCCAACTTGATCTAATCTGTTGTTAATACCATTTTACTGATGCCATGCACATTAACTCACAAATTTTATTAATCAAAACAGTTATAGTTACTGGCAAAATATTATTCACCTATTTAGTTTCTATGGATTGTACCCACCTGCACTGTATTGTGGCATTACTTGCTGGTGGATGTGTGTATACTGTGTTTATTTATATTGTATATTTGAATTTAAAAGATGTGTCATTTTATTCCATCTCTAGGGTGAATTTTAACATCTGGCCATGAACAAAATCTGGTTCATTTATTTTTTTTCTCTGTTGATCAATGAGGTATGTCCTTGTCAAATAAATTAATACAACAAAAAACTTAAATAAATAAAATCAAAACGTATTGTATATTCAGCCCACAACTCTATGCAAGTAATCAACTCAGAGACCAATGGCTTGTTTACTGGTGTGGCTGCCACAGGCCCCAGGCAGGCATTGCTTCAACATAAGGAACCAATAGTTTCCTCCAGTTTTTGTCCCAGTCCACCATGATGTCATGGCCACGAGGCAGCAAGGTGATGAGCTGAGAGTGATGGATATCTGTATAGGAACATTTCCTTTTCCCAGCCAACCTCTGTTCACATTAAAACCCTTGCACATAATACATCAATACTGTCCCCCTAGCCAAGTCCTACATCCCCCTCAAACCCACATGTGGAGGTACTTTCTCCCACTTTTCCTGCTGTATTGTTCTCCGTTTCACAGCCAATCAGATGCAGAGAAGTGTGCTCTATCACCTTTGGGACATACTGTAGCTCTGCATATGAACTAAAGGCCAGGTGGGATTTTGCTGAAGGGAAGGGGAATTGAGAAGAAAGTGAATTTTAACACTGCATTTAATCTCTTCCACAAACTCCAGCAGAGAGGGTCTACAAGCCAACAATAAATCTGTTGGTGAATCTGTCTTGAAAATAATGGAGGATAATCACCTCTCATCCCAGAATGGGAAGAAAAGAGGGAGGAAAGGTGAGGGGGAATACAGAGAGAGGAGATAATTGTCAGTGGCTTCTTCCTGAGTGTGTGTGATAGAATGAGACAAGGTGGAGAAAGAGAATGACAGCATCAGCAGTTGCCTCCTGCCATGTGAGGTTAAGGAAACAGTGGGTATCATACATTATGAGAATCTGATGTGAAAGACAAGATTAACTTTTTTTTTTTCTTATGACATACAGACGGTGTCGGTAAAGTTCCCAACCTGCCTCTATGTGTTGTGTGTGTGTGTGTGTGAAAGGTTTACACACTGGGTTTGCGGCCGTTCCCCAGCTCTTGGCCCTCTCAAGTGGCTCAGTGTAACAGATGAACTTGCTTCAGCCTTGAAAGGAATCAGCCTGAAATGATTTAGAATCACCTGGGCTCTTCGGCTTTGAAGTCTGACAGCTGCCTGTGCTGTATTACAATGATATTATATCATTTATAATGATATAATTGATCATTATGTTTCCTGGCACTCAACACGGAACCAGTATTGGTTAATAAATCAGATGATGAAAGGTGGGTGTAACAGTAAAATCAAAGGGAAAGAAAGAAAAACACAAACACCATGTCGGCATGTTTTGTGAGAGTCTAACCTGTCTACATGTCTCAGCAATACTATCACAAACACAGTGTCACCTTTATGGCTTTTGTATTTGGCTTATTTGACTTAAGTACAGTAACTAATTAGCCTTACAGGAATACACGATATGCACAGGTCAATAACACCCTCTGGTTTTTAATTCATATGCTGTGTTTTGATTTCTGTTGCCTGTAAACTACACAGCTCATAAAATTTGCATTAAATATCATCCCTCTCAAAAGCCCTAAAACCATGGAGTTAATAATTAACCATGAACATAATTACAGGATATCATTAATTGCTGGAAAATATAAAGTTTCAACAGCATTTACAAAACAGAAAGCAAACATTTTGCTCAGATCAGATTGGATGTACAGCTGCAGGCTGATATATGGATGTGAACACCAGGCCGTTCCAAACTCTTTAATTACAGCGTTGGGACTCACTGCCAGCTAAAAAGAAATGCTTGGAAAAATGGCCCAGGACATGTTTTTGGGCTGTAAATCACGTGCCATGTCTCACATGTGCATTTTTGTTGCCTTTTCTGTTATTCCATCTTGTTACTGGCAAGATGGCAAATCAGAGTACAGCAGGTAAACATAAAAAAAAGTCCAACTTAAAACAAAGAGAAGGTAGACGATGTGCTGCTTTTGACAGTAACTACCACAAAGAACGTATTTAACTTGACATGTAGTTAGAGAGGGACACAAAGCTTCTCTTAACAGGTTAAGGAAAGAAAGAGTGCAACAACGCCTCTTAAATAACATGTATCTGGTGGTGGTCAACTGGTGCTTACCTGCCACAGTTTTATACACATAACCATCCCCAGCTTTGCATCTGGTACCAGTGTGCAGATTGGAGTCTTCCTGGGTAGTTCAATAATTCTGACCTGCAGAGAACACATTTCAATTACATGTTATAATTCTCTAGAGACAGCTAAACTATACACGTGGCAGACACCTTCAGAGGCTCTGCTCTGCAGCAGGGATTTGATATAAATCATAACAGCAGCATGCTAACAGGCTTAATGTAGCATGTTAACATTTGACAATTAACAGTGTACAAAAAATTGAGAGCTTAAGTTGAAGGTCCCCATTTACTATTCTACTAGATGTTTAACTTGAGAAGCGAAAACCATTTGTGGGACTAGATGAAAAGTAAGTAGATTCATCCACCAGTGACAATGGATTTCTGTACAAAATTCTGGTGAACCAACAGACCGACACTGCCATCTGTATACAGTGCTGTCGAAAAGTACTAGTCATCTTCTTGAATTTGAATTTGTTTTGTCACACTTAAATGATTCATCAAACAAATGTTTGCATTACATAAAGATAACCTGAGTAAATACAAAATGCAATCTATATATCACAATTTCATTTATTAAGAGAAAAAACTTCTATGGGAACTTCTACTTCTTCTGCTTCTATGTGAAAAAAGTAATTGCCACCCCCTTGCTATATCATGAATAAACTGTGATTAACCAATTTTTTTTTTGGGAAGTTCAATTTCACTTGCCACATCCAGGCCTGATTACTGCCAGACCTGTCGAATCAAGAAATCCCTTAAATAGAAGCTGTCTGTTAAATTGAAGCTCTCTAAAAGATCAAAAATCATTAAGCTGAATAAAGAAATTCATAAACAGATAAGAAACAAGTAACTGACATGCATCAGTCTGGAAAGGGTTCCAAAGCCATTTCTAAGGCTTTATGACCCAAGCACACTTGGGTTATACAGCAAGACAATGATCCAAAACACACCAGCAAGTCCACCTCTGAATGGCCCTCCACAGCAATGTGTAAGACTCCCCACCAGTTATCACAAATGCTTGATCGCATTTGTTGCCGGGAAGCGTAGAACAACTAGTTGTTAGGTTTAGGGGGCAAATACTTTTTCCACATAGGGTCAGGCAGTTTGGACAGCTTTTTCCCTTAATACAAGTAAATGAAATCATCATTTAAAAACTGCATTTTGCATTTACTGTGGTTATCTTTTTTTGAATATCTGAATCATTTAAGTTACATCATTTAAGACACACATGGAAAAAAATAAAAAATTAGGAAGGTGGCAAATACTTTACAGCGCTGTAGCTGCACTGCTAGCATGGCAAAAAAAAGATAAATAATTGAATGTACAGTGTTTAGCAAGCTAATAATACACTATAGTTTCTGCACATTATTGAGTTGATATTCTAAATAAGTCAGAAAGATTTAAAAAAGGATTTGCTGATGTTTGCAAACCTTAAACAACAGTCGTGTTATTATACTTGAAGGATCAGAGTGCCTCCAATGGTCAGTGCAGAACCACCCTCCGTGCAGAGGAGCTACCCCTCTGTCTATAATAAATCCTGCTAAAACCTGACCGTGTGACATGAATAGTGTTTTCCTGCACAGTGATTCTGATAAAATACACAGCCTAATGAAGCCAGTGTTTATGTGTGCGCATACGCACACCACTACCAAAAGTAATTTCTTCAACTTCCTCCATGCTGATGATCCGCATATTCATCCTCATTAGGCCTCAGATTAAACAGCCCTTAAAGGGAGCAATCTGTATTTTAGCGCTAGGCTTCATCTGTCCTGCATGTTTACCTCTACATTCCTGACAAAGAGGGCCTTTGAGGACTTCTCTGTGCCTTAGGTGATCACTGTTCTTGTGTGGCATCACACTGCCCATAAATAAAACACCCACACTATTAATTAATGTTTTTGCCATGGCAGCAATCAGCTGGCAGGAATCTCAGTCTAAGCAATAAACCATAACCGCCTGAAAAAGCTCAAAAGGAAAATGTCTGTTTTGGTGGTTACATATCTAAATATTGACCTACTTGCATGTTGTTTATGGCACTAAATCATGCTGTCATGCATGTTTTGTTGCAAATGCATGTGTGTTGACTCTTGAGAGTATTCATTTATGCAGGTGGGTTTTTTTGCTGATACATGGTAGGTGTCTGTCTTGGACAGTTTTGTCAGAGGAACTGGGTGGATAGACAAAGTGACAAAATCGGCTGTGCATGTTTTGATCCACCCTTTATAGGTGTGTGTGTGTGTGTTTCTGTGTGTCTGTCTATCTGTTGGGACAATGGCATTATTGAGGTGCTGGGAGTCACAGGCGCCCTGATGCCTGGCCTGCTGGACTGGGGTTAGCAGAGGCACGTTTGGCTGGATCAGGTGACTGGTCTGTCCCTTTCAAGTGTGGCTCCTCCACAGTGGAACAAGTAACATGAATCTGGAGGCAATAAAAGATGGCTGAATCACTGGCTGCCTTGTCACCATCCTGTTTCACTGCTCAAATACTGGCTCCATACAAAACCCTACAGATTTGTGGGTGTTGAGCATTCACTGAGAGAGCCTGGGATTTCACTGCAGTGAAAAATCTAATCAAGCCTGGGAAGTTTTTGTAGCTTCCCAGAACTTCCCAAAAAAGCAAACAGCCACTCTGATAAACACACTGATAAATATAATAAAGACAATTAGAACACTGTCCTACATGAATAGATATGTGGTTTAGATTTAGTATGCAGGCTTTTTCATGCAAAGGTTATAAAGGCCACATTTAAACTTGCTTTCTTGAGCTTTTATGGGTGCTTTATACAAAAACATTCACCAAACAGCAAATTAACCTAACATTTACTGGTGGCCAGTATTAAGCATCAAGCTTTGAAATGTGCAAGCTTCCTCATAAAATGAAGGCTGGTTTGTTAATGATGCTGTTAGATTCCTGTTTGACAGCTTCTGACTGTAAACTGGATGCATCACGTCAGCTCGTGGCAGACTGGCTGTCAGTCGACTAAAAATATTACATTGACGGCCCAATTGAATTCAACACATTTATGGAGCAGATAATATGCAAAAGATAACTAGCAGGAAAATATGACAGGACTTTGATGTAAGAGAACAACTCTTGCCGTGGGACTTTGAATTTTCCACTAACTTACTAAACAGTACTGAAAGCCACAAATATGTGTGAACGCTTTAAATCTAATGAGAAAACTGCAAACAACAAGTCTTATCAGGTTCATACAGGTTGGCATTTTTACAGTCAAGTCAGTCTGTTTAACTAATTACGTATCCCACCTGCTGGTAAATTCAAATATTGCCTTCCATCATGGAACATGTGCTTCTGGACCAAAACTAACAACTTTAATGGCAGAGAAGTCTACATGTGGCTGGAAGATCTGTTAATCTTCTGACAATATGATAAAACCTGCATTAATATTCCATCTCTAATATATACACTGAAGATTAATACATATATAATACTATATAATGAATATATATTGTTGAAAGCTGCACAGAGCTGAAATTAATCCCAGCATATCTCTGTTGGGATAGATTTCAGGCAGGGTACAACCAGGACATGGTAAATAGATATCAGAATACATGTCTAACCTCTTCTGTCTGTTCTCCAGCAAACGCCAGCAGGAAGGTCCCAGGACTCGTGTGCAGCAGGGAGCACTGACAGAACCCAACGCTGCCGGTCCACACTGAATCAACCACCTCACTACGACCTTCAGCCAGATCCCACAGGCAGACCCGCATGTCCCGTCCCTGACTGCATCACCAACAGAAAGACATTTTATGTAGCAATACATGTACTTGCTTAGTGGAACGTTAGTCAAAATAATAAACTTAACCAGAAGGCCAAGACCAAGATAACCCTTATCCAGACCTGATGAGAGTGTCTGTCGACTGGAGGGTGCTGACCCAGATGACTGAGCTACCAGAATGACCTTCAATGATCTTCTCAGCCCTCCTGCTGTTCAAGTTCCAGATATGGATGGCACCCTTTCCTGAACTGCAAAACCAAACAATGCTTTAGAAATACAATTTTATATTGTTCGTCAGTTACATAGTCTCTTGTCCTTATTAACAAATACAATGTATAAAATGACATTAAAATTGCTGACATTGTGCTTCATCCAACTCAGTGTCAGAAGTAAATCTCCTTATCACATTCAGTAAAACAAAACTTTTTTCATGTATGTTGAAAAGAATGACTAACCCAGAAAATAGCAGGGGTGTGTCCCCTGCATGGCAGTTAAAGTGGAGGGTGTTGAGGGGCCCACCGGCCCCCCTCAGGGCGTAGATAGGGGCCGGGGCAGGACGAGACATCCCTGGCTGACGCACTCAATATATGAATGAAAAAAGGCTACAAGCTCATGTCAAGATGACCACTGAAACAGATTATAAGAAAATAGAGCACATAAATAAAAGGCAAATACAGCTTGAGTATCATTTATCAACTTTTTCCAACAAAACTTGCATAAATGCTTTAATGCATTTCTGCAATTCTGTTTTAGGCGCTGAGCAGAGACTTTCTTTGAGCAGCTGCCTTTTGCCTTAAAGCCACTCTCTTCTACACTACAGACAGTTGTGTTTAATGCACTGTCTGTATTTTCACTATTGTTAGTAGCTACAAACCCTGTGGCTCTCTCCCTGCTTCCCTCCTCCTAGTCTACATGATAGCACCTCTCTTACTCAATATGTCATAAATCAGAACTTCTGACAGCTTAATTACAGTAAACAGACAGAGATTCAGGCTTCTCACTCCTCTTGTAATCAACAGCCGTTGTCCCAGAGGCAGAGGCAACAGCTCCGGCTTTTAAGTCGTTTGTAGGCTGGGCAGCTGAGGAAACCCAACCAACCGCAGGTATGCTACAAGGAAATGATGCATCAACATAGTGTAGCATGCTCACAGGTGAGAGAGTTGCCACTTCACATAGCTAATATCCATCTTTTCATCTATTTTCTAAACGGATTATTCTGCTCTGAGCCACATGAGGTTTGCAACCCTTTTTAAGCAAAAAAGACATCCCATAAGGCAGATTTACCTTAAGGGCAGTCTGTTTAGAGTTTGAACACTAGTAGTGCACTAGTATGAAGCAATGTCTTTAGGGTTTTAGAGATGTCATCTGTTAGGTGCAAAATGAAATATACTGGATGGTACATGTATTCGTGGTCACTAGAGAATCAATACTTTGACTTTGGCGATACCAGAGTCCTCTAGTGGGAATAATGTTTTTTTGTGTTAAATGTAATAAATGACGGATGTAATTTTTTAGACATTCACGATGCCCAGATGATCAGTCTTAGTGATATATGTGAACCTTACCAGACATCAATGCACAAGTGATGTGAAGAATTCTTTCTCACTTTCTCACTATTCTGCCTATCACCAGCCCAGTTCGATAACACAACAAGACAGGATACAAGGGAGGAAAACTGTATCTACTAAACATGCAAAATGTAAAAAACTATGTCTTAAACCTTGATTAAAATTGGCATTGCTCTTTTGTTTTATGAAGAAGAAAAACTACACATTCAACACGCTTTCTAGGCCTCAAAGATAAATACATCATAGGCCTATAGGTCAGTGACACTGTAATATACTGTTAACATATCCTTAAGAAAACTCTACAGGACACCTAAACATAAAGACTAGCACCTTAACCTGGATACTGTGATAGTTAACAAGCACCACGTCACCCATAACCCAGCGCAGCACTCCCCAACCGCCCCCCACTTTTACTTATCATAACCCTTGCTCCCTGCAATCAGCCAAAGCTGAAACTGGAGCCTGAGGCATTCAGGGGCAGCTCATTTCAGGAGGTTAGTGGTTAAATTGTCCATGTGAACCTCTGAAGCAAGAGACAGACCACTGATCAGCCTGCCTAATTAACGGCACTGCGCTGCAGTCTTAGGGGCTCTCAAGGACACAGTCAACCCATCAGGTTTCCTATGAATTTCCACCACATCATCGCCATAGAACAAAGCATTAAAACCCTTCCAAAAAAACATGACAAAAAATATTTGGTCTTTGTTTAGTTGATGGTTCAAAGTGTACGGCCATTTGCCTAATATGCTGAATGTTCTAAATCACACATTTCATTGAACTAAACCAAATGAGAATTGTTCAACCATAAACTTTACACTGTGTTTTTATGTGGTATAAAGAAATTGTCGAAAACAGTAAATGCTGTTCTTGTGTGGGTCTGTCAGTTTAGCTGCTCCTCCTGTGAATGGGTGGGTAAGGCTGCATTCCAGAGCCAGAGTCCTGTGCCTCTGTGAGTGTGCGACAGGGGGAGGCGCGCCCTGATAACAGGTGGATTAAGCGTCCCTTATTGTCCTCTTGCAGCATGCTTGCATGGAGCAGTGAGTCACTGACACAGCATCCTGATACTGGCTGTTTTCATTGTTTAAAGACCAGGGGCTGTAGAACTTTCCACTGGCAATCACAGTCTACTGTCAATCAAAGAAACCAGTTGCAGACAGTGAGGGAGATGTCACTCTGCAGGTTTCGAACACTATCGAACCAAACCTGCATCTGAAAGATGAGTATATTGACCACTTTCCCCTGCCACTACTTCCTCTCCTCAGTGGACTGTTCCTCCTGTTTTGCAGGCATCAGCATTTCCAATCGCTAAATTGGCCCAAACAATGGCTTTGTTGTGGTGACTGCAACAAAGTCACCCTACAAATACAAATACAAACATCCAGGCAGTTCAGGAAAGGAGAGACAGGTTCTGTAAACAAATAAGATGGTTGCAGGATGTCACTCAAATCCATTTGCAAGGAGCCTTAAATTGTCTCCTGCTAACAGAGAGAGGTGGACAAACAAACAATCAAGCCTGTCACTTGTCAAGCTTGTATATTTGACATCACATCTCTAGTGAATGCATACTGGTGCGGCAGCAGTATACACCTGGGATAGATGTGGTAAAAGGGGCAGTTTTATAAACCTAATAAACTTTTAGAAAGTGACAGAGAAATAGATAACAAGCACCCACTAGGCAGTGAATGTTCTTATTAAAAATGTCAACAAGAAAAATTTCAAAAATTACAGCTAGGCCTAATTACACCTGCGTGTCACAGACGGGGCATAATAAATCAGACAGACTGATTAATATACCCAAGCTGGAAATGGAGGCCAGTGGGAAGAGCCAGAAGAAGAGGACTGAGGCTCCTGTTGGCCCCTTAACAGATAAGACAGCTCTGGGTAATCTGACTCTAAGTCCATGGATAAAGGCAGTTTGTCTCTTCTTGGGCTGTCTGTCCACACCTACTGGGTAATTAGGCATAATTATGAGAGAAAGGTCTGCTTCCCCTTCATGTTATTAAATAAGAGCCAGCCTCGTCCGCCAAGGATCTCTCAACACTAGCAAGGGGCTGGCGACCTTCAGATCAAACACAGTCACTATCTGTGCCCCCCCACCCCTTCCACTACAGCACCCATTCCTCTCTTCAGCATTGCTGCACATACGAGAGCTTGAAGAGGGAGGGGACACAGAGGGCATTCGTTATGATATGGGGCATCAATCGTTTTTTTTTTTGAGTAGAAGTGAGGGGGGCTCGAATCCTGTTCACATTCCTCACTTGGCTCCTTAGTGCTGGTATCATGTGATCGGCAGCTACTCACCTGAGCCACCCCCTTGTCGAATTCTGCCATTTATAAATAAAAGCAGGGAGGGAGGGATATACTGATCACAGGGGTTTATTATAGAAGCTTTATAATACCCCAGCTTCACAGAAGCCATTATGGAGGCATGGGATCCCAAGATCCCCTGCTGATATCAGCCTCATCAAATATGAGATCTGAGCTGCATGATGAAAACTGAAAGCAGATTACAAATAGCTCCAAAGCTGTATTCTAGATATCCCTTACAATGAAAGGCCAACTTTATAACCTATCAAACAATTGTGTTTTTTCTGTAAAATCTTTTTTAAAACAAACTATAAAAAAAGACCAAAAATCTGTCCATTACAGCTACAACATAATTCAGCTATTAGTCATTTTCTTTCTGTCACAGGCAACAGTCTTATGTGCCTCTGCAACCATTAGTCAGCCCTTCTGTCCTAACCTTTCCCCAAATAATAAAGATCCATCTAAAGAGGAAACCAACGTCCAAAACGGAGACCGAGCTCTATTATAAAAGTCCAGTTAGACAAACAACATGGGAAGTGGTGAGGAAAACACACGCCCTTTATTGTGTCTTGGTGGGGGTATCAGGCCTGGATAAACAGGCCTGAGTCCAATAGAGACTGAAGTAAGACACAAGTGCACCAACACCCACTGTCAGTCACAGAACCAATGAGCGGGAAGAGGTGGCATTGTTCGCGTGAATGGCGTGAATGCTAAGCAGGGGCCATTGCAGATAACAGCTAAATGCCTTGTGGGTGTCATTGAGGCAGGGCCTGATAGACCCCTATGTCAGACAGTCCTGATTTAGGAGGTCCTGACTGTGGTCAACAGGTACCGGGAGGCTTATCTGTTTGCATTATCACCCATTTCCTCCATGAGGTCATTTACTTGAACACTAGTGGATAAAGGAACACAAGAGGGTTGACAGCTCCAGTGTCATCATACATCACCACACATTTTGGGTGTGATGGACTTTGTATATGTGGGGATTTTGCTGTCTATCTAGCAAATACATGAAAACACGTATGTTTCTAGTCAATATCAATACAACAATATGTCAATACATCATGCAGCACAGGAAGATAAAGAAAACATGAAACAACAAGATGCTACACTTTGTCAAACAGCCCGGCCCTGTCAGTCATCATCAGGAGTTTGATGAGTGACTGCATGAAGACTAAGTAATGAACGATGAAAAGCTTGACAAGAGTACTAACTATTTGTACATGGGCAGCAGCTTCCGGAATTCAGTCAGAACTTCAGTCAGTGAATTGTCATGGAAGATACTATGAGCTGGATACAGAAGCTAAATGATCAATTTAAAATGGGAAAGCACTTTTTTTAATGTGTGCATGCACCAAGGCTATGTAATATATTATAGTAGCTACTTTTAAATTAAAGATAATATAATATCAAAAACTCCAAAAAAGTTGGGGAACTGTGCAAAATCTACATAAAAGCAGAATGTAATAATTTGCGAATCATACAATCACTATTCACAATAGAACACAGAAAACATGCTGAATGAAAGCAATGTTGAAATTGATGGCAGCAACATATGTTTAAAAAGTTGGGACAGAGCAATGTTTACCACTGTGTAGTGTCACCTCTTTTTCAGTGCTCTTTAACAGCACTGTGTAAATGTTTGGGAACTGAGGAGATCAGTTGCTGTGGTTTTGGGAGAAAAAATGTTGTTCCCCTCCTGCCTGTAGTAGGATTCTAAGTGTTCAACAGTCCTGTATCTTCTTTGTTGTATTTTGTGTTTCAAGATGCGCCAAATATATTTTCAGTTAGTGAAAACTCTGGTCTGCAGGCAGGCCAGTTCAGCACCTGGACTCTTACTACGACAAAGCCATGCTGTTGTCATAAATGCTCTATATGGTTTAGCATTGTCCTGTTATAATATGCAAGACCTTCCCAGAAAAGACTCTTGTGGGCAGATATTTCTCCAGATTTTCTAAATAATCTAATTATATAGTCTTCAAAATGTTCTTCCATCTCTTCCTTGTTAGTACCACTTAGTCGTGTTTTAAAACATGTTGCTGACACCAATTTCAAAATGAAGTTTTTTTTCCTTAAAATGGTAAATTTTCTCAGTTTAAATATTTAATCTGTTTTATACTGTTCTATTGAGTTTTACACAGCATCATTTTTTGGGCCAGGGATTGTTATTAAATCTGGCCTTCTTCATTAACAGTAAGGACAGAAGTTGAAAATAGAATACAAGAACCAAAAAATGCATACATTTATCAACTTTTTAAAAATTTCGGTGAACCTAATGAACCGCCCCCCCCCCCAAACCAACACACACACACACAACTATCAAAAAAGAAGCAACAAAAAAAACTTATCGATGAATATTTGAACCCAACTTAAAACAATGTTGCAGTTTCTCTGCTGCTTCTGTAATTGGCAGTCTACCTGTACCACTCTGACCTTTTGTAAATGTACACTTACGTCTGGTCCACAAGCAGCCTTGTTTTAAATCAAATCCAGCTTCCATGATATCACAGATCAGTGCAACTCTTGTACTCTGCTCTAGGATGACAGTATTTGCAAAAGTTACCATTTATATATTGCACTAGTATTTGTGTCTCTGTACCAGTTTTATTCTTACTTTACAAATTAACTGTTAATTAATTAATTGTACAGAACCAGAACATAAGAGTTTGTGGATACCTAACTCAGTGTGCGTTTAATAGCAGCATTTTGGTATGGTATGGTCGTCTCTCTGTGTGAGTCTAATGAACGTTCACGATATTGTTCATTACTGAGAACGAATGTTGGGCGGAAAACAGAAAAAAGTAACAATACAATTTCTCTCTGAAAAGTTTATCTGCCAGTGTAGTTGAGTAATTCACAAACAGTTAGCAACAAGCTAGCAGCTACAAATAAAGGTCAGTATCATTATCAGTACATATTAAAGTGCTATCGCTGAGTAAAATAAAACCACAATAACAACATTGGCGTTGACAAAACTTGATAAAATACCATTTTAGAGAGACACCGGTGTTTTGACAGTTGGCAGAAAGTCTCAGGCAGCTTTGCGAGGAGGGGACACAAAACACACGCGCTGCAGTTGAAGGACCCGTATTTACGGCAGTTTAGCTGTCCGCGTAAGTGCCTGCGCACAATACTCAACACACACACACACAAACACACACACAGTGAGAGAATTTGCTCCTAATGATTATTAAAAATCATAGATTGAATAGTATGTACAAAAAGAATATGACACACCAA
>OMLM01003366.1:27298-37423 GCA_900302695.1 Helostoma temminkii
GGGACACAAAACACACGCGCTGCAGTTGAAGGACCCGTATTTACGGCAGTTTAGCTGTCCGCGTAAGTGCCTGCGCACAATACTCTACACACACACACACACACACACACACACACACACACACTCTCTCTCTCTCTCTCTCTCTCCCCCTCTTCCAGTTTCTTCACTCGAATGATGCTTGCTGCCAACTGTGCGTTTTCATTTCTTATTATCTTAAATATGTGTCGGGGCATTTCTAGTACATCATGGTGTTTCTTCCCTGCAAATTCATAATGTTGGATAGATAAAATGTAGGCTTAATAAACGAAGATGATATAAATAATCTATTATATCCTGATTAGAAATTTATGTTAGAATATCATTTAATTTCTATTAAAGAGAAAATAATTAGAACATTCCAGTTACTTTGCTAATAGGATGCTAAACACTGACTACTTAGCCTAAAAAACACCAGAACTGAGCAATAACTAAAGAACTTACAAAACCTTGCAATACTGCACCAACAGGAGAGTCTTTATTTCATTCTTTCATGCTTTTTAGTCTAATTGAGAAAGAGAGACAGAGAAAACACAGGGCCCTAATCCACAGAGCACACAGACCCCTTTCATTGGAGAGCTGGGAGAGACCTTTATTTGTCCATTCCTATGATGGAGAAAGCGGGTTTCAAGCTCGACTAGGTCTGAGCTGGAAGATTAGATGAAACCAGAGTGTTTTAAACCTCTTCTGTGGGCATGGATTAGAGTCAGACAGTCTCCTGCATTCTGAAATGAAACAATAATGAGTAGGCCTACAGGTGGGAGAGGGACATGGAGAGGTTTGAAACCTAAATAATCTATTAGTCCAAGCAACAAAAAAAGATTAAATTATGAAGGATGGCGTTCACTTAACTTTAAAAGGTTGAGAGAAATATCTCTGTGTGCCAGAATGTATTATATCAAGTCAATGGGCAACATTTTAGTGGCACAGCCCACAGAGAGTGGTGCATTAACAGGATACACTGCACACATTTTAATGTGTATGTGAAACCGCTCATAATCGTCCTCTAGCCAAACTCTAATCAGATTATACTAAATGACACACACATTTAATTAACTAATGAGAGATCAAATACATAAAGACTTAGTGACATACATGGAAAGGGCAAGTCAGCAGTGCGTTGAAACCAATTAGTGCAAATTGAGGTGGCAGGACAGTACCCCTCAGCAGGAGGTGGGAGAAAGTGTCTGCTGCCCTGCCTAGACAGATACTATGGTCTGCAGTGTCATCAATTATTCCTGGCATCTCAGTTTACCCAGAGGTGCAGGGGACAATGCCAGGCTGCACTTGAGAGCTAGTGCCTTGGACTCCCCATGAGTTTGAGGAGAACATGGTGCAGGGATGTGGCATGGTTGTGGTGTGTATACAGTATCATCCATCTAACCCAGCAGACAGACAGACTGGTAAGGAAATCCCTGGAATCCCACTCATGCTCCAGCCATCCAGCCATGAGGGCAAGCTGGTCACTTTACAGCTCATCACCAAATTAGAAAGGCTGCGGGTCAGCCTCGGCAGCAGCCAGACCACAGAGAGATAGAAATAGACGAGAGCACGACGATTCAGTCTGCTGGCACTCGTCTCTTTTGAGGCAGGTAGGACTTCTCTGTACACCATGATCAGCAAAACTCCATGGAGGAACACTACACTGTGTTTTTAAGCCCCCAGAGACAATAAAGTAATAGATACAGAGTGGACACGTGAGAGCTGCCAATGAACAGACTGATGAGCAGGAGGAATTCGAACTGAAATACAAGGCATTAATGCAGCATGAAAATGACACATTAAGTTACAACAATACACGCTATACAACACTGTTCCAGTTTGTTTTTAGGTGTGAAACAGTTGTGTGAAGGAAAGACATAGCAGAAACACCAAGGAACGCTAAACTGGGTATACAACACATGAATGAGATGAGCATTTGAAGACCATATTTGTTTGTGAACATTAAACATGACACTTTGGCCAATCAGCTTGTGTTACTTTAGACTAGCTCAAAGACTGGGAATAGTTGGGGTCATTTTACATGGCTGTCCAAATATAGTACAATCCTCCTAGCAGCACCTCTGAAGCTAACAAATTATTTGTTTATCTAGTGATGTTGAAATCACATCATCACCATGAGGGTGACTATAACCAGTAGAGTCCGGGCCAAGAGACAGCTGCAGCTGGAAGCATGGAAACCCCCATAAGAGCACAGCATTTAATTGTTTATTTGTTTCTGCACAGACATAAATTATATCATATTCTTCCATATGAACAGAGACGACCTAGCTGTTTCCACTAGTCTTTATGCTAAGCTAACTGTGTTCTGCCTAAAGATTGATCGTGAATGGACCAGCCTTCTCAAAAAAGTTTTGGCAAGGAAGCAGAATATTTCAAAAAACACAGAGCTATTCTAGCGTAACATGCGTAACTACAGCACAGTTGCATGTAGGTGCTGGGTTAATGAACCATTGGGAATCATTGTTATTATTGAAGTAACATTTGTGCTAAAATATAACTCAGTTTCATTTTGTAATTTTGCAGAATGTCTTCTGCCAGCTTTCAGTGACGTGGCAGGAGTTTCTCGGCTTTAGGAAGAATGGACATGTTTGTGAAGACAGACATTTTGATGATTGCTCTTACCTTTGTCACTGCATTAGATTATGTGAATCTGATCGCTACAGTCCCTTTTCTTTTCAAGAATGTGCTTTATGTGCATGTTCAAATCAAATGCATTTTCTATTCGTCAGTGCACAAGTATACATACGTTATCAGAACAGAAGGAGATGATACTGAGTGTAGGGAGTATGTGTTGGATGTGCAAATATAAAATGAAATGGTGAGGCCTCCTCAGTTCATGTTTTCCTTGGGCATCTGAGCAGGTGTGAATGGAAAGATCTCAGAGAGGGCGAGGAGTGACTGGCTGCCTAGTCACTTTGAGGTACAGAACAAAACACTACTTTAATGAATCAGTATGTAGCAGGAAGGAGAGAGCAGATGCACAGACACTATCAGCACTGCTAAACCATCCTCCCTTGGAACAGTGAGGGAGGCACCAGTGTCTAAAGTTAATATTCTTATCAGTTCTTTTTGAAACTCCTCTTTAATGATGACGCTATTTCTCATGGTCACATCAAGAGTAACATGCAAGAAAAATAAAAAACATATTTGCATTATGAGAATTTGTCTCAAATTTGGCTCTAAGATATATAGTGTCTACAGACAGGTTTAGGTGGTGAGCCTTTGCCTTAAAACATGTAAATACAGGTCAGTCTACCACCTGCAGACACTGTTAAACAAAAATTTACTGATATTTTGTAAATTGGCCATTTACACATATAATTTCTTTACATTTAGATTTAGAACCAGGAGACTACATAAATTCTTAGTGTTTAGCACATATGTGTATCAAAATATGCACAATATGTATATGAAAGTGGCATGGATTTTCCTTATGCAACTTACATTGTTTATGTTGTTTACTCAACCCTGCTACGCTCTGTCCTGCACTTCCAGTTAATTATTAGTCTTATTATAATTATTCATTTTTTGAAAAAAGTTGCACACTGTAACTTTAAGTTTTGCTTGCAAAATAAATAAACAGGAGCTTACTTAAGGTTCAAAGGAATTATTATAGTTAAGCCCTATTACCCAGTAGTTTGTCATTGTCATTTGTTCTGTTGGCAAGAAGAGAGAAGATAAAGATGGTCTAAAAAATGCCTTTGGATGGACTGAACCCAGATCAGTGAGCTGAGACGCATGCCATGTCTCTCCTCTTCCAGTAAACGCCTCAACACACAGTAATGACCACTCTTCATGTTGCTGCTGCTACTTCATCTGTCATACAGAATGACATTAAGGCCAAAGGTTACTCTGTGGAGGCTAATTACTGAGCTGGTTATATATACATTTATCTCTGTGCATGTGTGTGCACCATAGTTTGGCTGTGACAGTGACGCTCCTGTTATAGAACTGTCTGAAAATGTTGAAATTGTTTAGGAAACACGAAGCAGAGGTACAGCTCTCCACAGCTTTATTTATAGGGAAACGTCATGTGCACTAAGCTGGCATACAGCATGCCCACACCATGCTGATCAAACATGCAGTCAATGTGGACACTCAAATGTGGACCGTACACAAGAGAGCTCACGTTGTCAACACCCATGCATCCACATTCTCACCTGCCCTCCAACACATACACAGAACATACCATGCAAGACATCTTTCATCAGATGAGTGACCAACAAATAAATACAGATAGGCATGACTGTCGGCTCCAGAAGCAACACATACACTCTGCTTTTTAGATTGGGCTGTGTGTGTGTGTGTGTGTGTGATTAATTCAAACCACTCGTCCCATAACAAGTTTTTATGGGCTAAACAGGAAAGGCGGAATCAGTCAGAGAGGCTTCGACAGCAGCCGGAGGCTGAGCCCAGGCAGTTTCTTAAATCTTCAGCCAGATGTGTTGGCTGCAGGATGTGAAGCCTTCATGGCACTGGTAGGTACACTCATTTATATGATGTGACTCAAACTGATAACACTGGAGGCCCAAAATGAAGCTGTCAAGTTGGTGATGATGCTCATGGTCTCGTTCTTCCTCCATCAACCATATTACATTAAAAACCACGATGAATGATATTTGTAGCATGATAGGATTACCTAATAAGTCCATAAGTCTTACCAAATAAGTCAAGATAAGCACAGGACAGCACAGTTTTTGATGACTTTGATCGCACTTCTAGCGATCTAGCACTTTATAACCAGTGTTATAACATAGCCAACACTGATTCATCAAATTTTGTTTTTTTTTTTAACAAGAAATCTGCTCTATGACTGATCATAATGTGGAGGTGCTGTTGAAGCCTCTCGACTCACTCAGCAGCACACAGTGCAGAGATATTGCGTGTAAAAGTAATGTAATGTAATGTAAAAGTAATGGCTCGTCCTTTCTGCTTCACAATTAAACCAAACCAAACATTACAATCACACAAATTTCTGCATCATTTTTCATTTTTGTTGTTGAATAAGCAACTTGATTTACTCTGATCACAGTAGCTGCAGGTCAGTGTTATGAAACAGCTTAATACTGGTTCAGCAACACAGATTTTTCACATTAAGCTCTGCTACAATCCTGTTTCATAAATGATGTATACAACTACAAAGCAATTCAGCACTGAGGTACTATGAAATAACTGAGCAATTAATCTACATGTCATATGTTTTGATGACAAAAGGGCTGCTGACCAAACAGCCAGTGATTAAGAGCTTGTTTGAGGTGTAGCAGCAAAATCATCAAGTCCAACTACAGCGTAGCAGCCGTGTCTTGTTTAGATCCAAACATCAGTGTGTTTTGGGTTGATTTCGCATGCAGGCTGCTAGTGTCCCAATCCACGTGGTCTGGCACGCATACACACACAAACAACGTCCCTTTGTTGTATTCAGTCATCAAACATCAGCTCAATAAATCTCTGAACAGCTTCCATAAGTAATAAGACAGCATCCTGTGTGGCAAAAGATATGACTACATGATTTAGCAGTTGAGGCTGGTGAAATTTGCACTCTCGAAGACGTCTGGGGATAGGAACCACAAACTATGACATTATAGCACACCCTTTTTACTGCTGACTACAGGCACTGGTATAAAGCTGTGGTCAACTGAACTGGTCTGGACCACAGTGCTAGATCTCGTTCCTTCACAAACACCCACATCCCCTGAGATAAAGGCTGCCTCGACTACCATGTGTATTGAATTTAGACCATTCCTGAGGGTATCCTGTTCTTATCAGGGGTCAGATAAGCTAATTTCACAGCCCCTCACCTCTACTGGGCTACTGACACCACCCCACTCTATCAAACCTGACTTCATCTTCTTCTTCTCAGTGTTTGCAGTTAGACAAAGCAGCTAAGACAGGAAGCAACGACTGAATTGTTCTAGTAGCTACACTGTAACAAATTAAATATGTGGTCTTTAGATCTGTGAAACAAACAAGACAACCTTGACATTCCTAAGTTAGTATTCAGGGGGAGAATTTATTGCATTCTCAGTCACACAGTCCTGAGTAAGATTTCCAATGTGTCCATGTTTATAAGGTGTCCTCACAGAAGAAAGTGGTGTCTGTAAATTCATACAGTAAATGACAAATTGAACAACCACCATCACCTTGACATCCCTGTTCCCAAGGTTGATTTGGAAAAACCACCATTAGATTTAGGTTTTTAGGTGCGAGATAATTGTCTTGAACTTGAAAAGCCAGATGAGGGACCAGTTTGCAGGTTCACCTTGGCTTATCAGGCTAAGGGCCCCTTTTTCTTCATCAGGCCCCTGGAGGATCTCCTCCCTGTTCAGGCCCTGCAGGCAACTCAGGCTGACAGCTTGAGAGAGATACTGGCAGTACAACAGAGCAGTCATAATTTCCCCCTATTCATTTGTGAGGGATAATCCTTGCCTAGGTTGAGCCTTTTCTGTTCCTAGCGTCATTTCTTCACTAGTGTTTACACAAGGTATGTATCAGTTTCTTCTTCTCCTGAGGCTTTTGGTTTGGCTGAAGGCTGTATACCCAGCATGTGTGTTTTAACGTGTGTCTCAGGGTTCTGCTCTTCCAGCAAGGCTGCGAGGGCTAAAACATGAAATGACAAAAGCCTAGTGAATGTCTGACTCAGACAACTGTCAATGTTCAATAGGTTGGATTAAGACGAAGCGTACAACCGAGCGCACCTTGACATGTTGACATGTTCTACTAAGTGCATTTCAAGGTGGATTTAGCGTGTTTGCTCCATTGTGAGGGGACAGATGAGACACAATTGCTAAATGGGGCGGACTATTCTTGAGACGGCGGGTGAACTTTACTCCCACTGTCTGGGTTAGGGCTGACACTGGCTTCATTCTCAGGGTGAGTGAGGCTGCTGTGGATCCTGAGGAGGTTCAGGGGTTTCAGAGAGCTCTGTCCTTAACCAAACAAACACAGTGGAATTTCTGCCATTGTTGGTGCAGAGGGTTGAGTGACAGGGCTGCATAGCAGAGGTGCCTGTCAGCAGAGACGACTCAGGGTCAAAGTGTGACCACCCCTTGTAACACTGCTTAATATTAGGACTGATCTATAAAGCAGAGTTTAAGGTAAACCTGTATGAATCCAAAGGGGCACACATTTGCAGTGACACCATCAGTGTTTCATTTTTAATTTTTTAATTCTACATTAGTTATAATTTGGGATTTTAATAAATGAAAAGATATTTCAAAATACAAAAACAACACATTGTGGGTTATGTGGTGATCTATTTCTTGGACAGTCACAAACGCTTTTCTGGACTTTTACTTAGTTGCCTGGCAACCTCATTAATTGAATGAACCTCTGCCCAAACAGTCCTGCACTTCATCTCTTCATCTCTGGTCCCTTTGGTCAGAGCCAGGCCTTCACTGTAAAAACACAGAATTTCCTAAAATCTTCTTTTGTGCACTTGCACTCATGTATCATACATGTATATTTAATTTGTTTTGTTCTTTTCTTTTTGTGATAAAACAAAATGCAGCTCCAACAAAGTTAGACATCATTACTTTAATAGTGACACTGTGAATATCCAATGTGTCATTACTTAACATATAAATTATGTATAACAAAGCTTTAATAGAAAATTACACTTCTCTATTTACAGCTACTGAAGTTGCAGACCAGGTGACATCAGGCCTGCACTCCCCAGTTTTGGGTTTTAGTGCAGGTCATCATTAGCTGGCCAACTTGAAAATTGAACCCTGACCCCCTGTGAGATACAGCCAACACTCAGTGGTGTACAAGTATTGGCCCTTGACTGATTAACACCACTGAAGAAAAAAATCAAGACAGGTATGTTGTAAAAAATACTGGCAAACTAATTTTGTGTGTTATGCTGTGTATACAATTACAGAGTAGATGAGAGAAAGCAGAGGGGAAGAGGAGGGTAAAAAGCAAACAGACATAACAGTTCTACTGATGGCCTCAATGACTTCCCTCACGTTGCCTTAGGCCCGGCCTGGGGTCTCTGAAGTGGCTCGTTAAGCACAGGAACATAGAATCAATTACCCTGGGCAAACATGCTGCTACCGCTCCATTTTGTGTTGGTTGGCTGGTTCAGTTCGTCCCCTGGCCATCCTACGCCCTTTCCACCCTCAGCCCCCCAAGCCCATGCCGTGCAGTGCTACAGCATGTGAGCCCTCTGTGCTCCGAGTGATAGAGTCAAGCTGTTCCTGCTGAGCGGAGGTCAGGGTTCTTCAGTCAGCACCTCAGCCCTGAACAGAGCACACAGAAATCCCCCTTCCCTCCCTGGACTCAAACTCAGCTCTCTCTCTTTCTGCCAGGGTCCAAATAAACCTAGTAGCTCTCTCTCTCTCTCTCTCTCTTTCCTCTCTTCATCAGCTGGCACGCTGTCGCTCCCCTCATCAGAATCATTAATCAGCCTATTTTATTTTCAAAAAAAAAAATAAAGTACACCTAGCAGCCTCCTCTTAGTAACCCCCCTTATTGACAGTACTCCTCCTGCTTCTCTCCTTAATAAACCCAAGATGTTCAGTGCACGCAGCAGGTTCCACATTTGAGCACTTTGGCAAACTGTGGGTGTCTATTACTGCTTTATTGATATAAACAACTTGCCTTATCTTCAAGGGTGATGATTCTTGAGGCCTAACCTGCCATCCATGTAAATACACAACAGATAACCCTTATCAGTTTGGCACCAATAAAACCAGTTTGTTTTCCAGCTTCATCCAAAAGCACATATCTTTAATAGGGATTAAAGGGATTAAATGTACAACCTGAATGTATCCAGGCTTATGTTTTATCCAGTGACTACTTTATCCCATCTCCCATTCTTGGCTCAGAAAAATGGGGAGAACTGGAGGACAATAGTGCCACCTTTGGGGGGGACTCAGTAATGCAGGTTTTGCAGAACCATTAGAAAGGGTTACCCTATGCCTGGTCTGTGACAAACACACAGGTTTTGACAGCACGTCTGTAGACCAACTGTATTTCTTCATTGCTTGGGATAGAGAAGGGCATGGGAAGAAGCAAAAAGGGTTTTGGGTCTTCTGGAATCTGGTGGGCCCTAAACAAGCCAGGGTTCCAGGTCTTTGCTGGCTGACTGACAGGCAGCCCACCGACTGTTTGTGTGTGTCCATGGGAAATGGGGTGGTGTCGCTGCGGTGACGGCCCTGGGGCTATCCATCAGTGTCATGGGGGGGTGGGGGTCTATGGTATGTGTCACCTCTAAGACTAATGGACAGGAAGTACAACCAGAGAAACAACAATATTTGCAGAATATATATTCAGAAAAATGTTAGGGCTCGGTCCATATTTCTCCTATGGTTCCAACAAAACTCTGCGCATGGGCCTTAATCCTGATGGATGAGCCTGTTTATTTAAAAGACGCTTACTCTTTGGCAGCGGCTCTCACTAGCCTGATCTATAGCCTTGTGCTTTGAGGACATACACACATGTCCCATGTATGTATATGGGATAATCACAGTCTTGGTTATCACAAGATGCCAGCGACAGAAATGACCTGAATGACTGCACGAGGTGCAGCAATAAATCCAATCCTATTTTGCAGCTAGAAAGAGAGTGAAAGGGACAAGGAGAACGATTAAGATAGACCCCAGGTAACATATTTCTACCATCGTCCAGGGACCCTGTGTACTCGCTAGTGTTCAGAGGCCAAGGTGCTTAACCTCAGCAGCCGGTGACTGTAGCATCTAAGCCGGAGCGCTTCGTGATGTAGACCTTGACTACCTCCTCAGCACAGGTGGGGTGGATGCCAACTGTATGCAGCAGGTGGGAATATGTTGCTCCACACCTGAAACACACACACAACCACACAGAAATGTCAGTCAAGTAGCTGCTAGTCACTTCTCTTTCATAATAGACAACTATGTGAGGTATCTACTATACCTTAACGAGCCCTGTAATTTCTTTTCTATATAGTACAGATGTTATCATTCTTAACTTTCAGATTAGAGAAGAAAGAAAAAAAAAGACGTCAAAAGATATTTATTCATTGGGCTCAACACAATTTTATTTAAAATATTGCTGTACATATTACTACAGAGAAAAATGTTTTCTCTCTCTGTGGTGCAGGAGAAA
>OMLM01003366.1:38092-51413 GCA_900302695.1 Helostoma temminkii
CCTGTCCTTCGACTACTACACACACAAATACCACGGTCAAAAACACCTGCCAAAAACACTCAGTGTTTAGGTCTTTAGTTTAAACGTACCTTTATGTAACACTGACTTGAATCACGCTCAGCAACAGTGAATTCCAGGGGCTTGTAGAAAGCGTGGTAGATCTACACAGACAAAACACAGATGATAAATCATATAAAGATGCAAAATGATGCATTTTGTTTTAATCTATGTTCCTTCGCATATTTTAAAATCGTTTGTTGTCTATCTTTGTTTTAACCAGCAGAGATTATTAATGTGCAAACGAATCTGATGCGCTTTCTCACAGAGATGTTGATCTACTGTGTTGTTTAGCAAATTGATGTGTCTGGATTTTCAACAACAACAAAGGCTATATTTTTTAAACTGAGAACAGATTTTTACAAGCAATTAAAAAACATGTATGTTAATAGTACATGTTTATTAATATTTTTTACAATAGCATAAAACAAAATAATGAATTATATTTATATGTGAAATCATGGTCCTAACGTACTGTACTGTCCACCACTACAACTCAAGTTAATAAGACAACATTTTCCTCTCTTGTCCTTTCAAAACTTCACCAGGCAAAATTCATACAAATCTTCTGACAGACATTTATATGATCAGTGACCTCATCAAATAAATGAAACTGAGCTCTTACAAAAAAACAGAATAAATACTACTTGATGAAAACATTTTCTTATATTTTTAGTCCCCCTTAAAGAAGGAAATGGTCAAGAGAGTAAATCTAAAAATGGGCAGAAGAATGTGAGATTATGCTATTTCCATATCTACAATATGATATGATGCAAATTGAACTCATAAATGTACCAATCTAAGCATTGTTCAGAATTGTGAGTGATTTTCAAGCCCAGTAATGAGATGTGCATGTAGTGTATTTTATTCTATGAGCAAACGTGCCGATACAAGTTGTGAGGGCCATGCAGCTGTCGGGGGCCAATGCTACAGCTCCTCCTTAGATCTCAGTGCGGCTGTCATCACCCCATACACACCTCAATCAGGCCTGCTACTCGCCTGTCAGTCACAGCCGGGAGCCCCACCTCGCTGGCTAAACCGTTTATCGACGACCTCGTGCAGGTGTCGGCTAGTTCACTTATACCAACAGGTAAAATACAAAGCTGCTTGCATGTATGCATGATGTGTGCGTTTAGGCAATATGAGGTATTTTTATATAGACTGATGGCAATAACGAGCCATCTACACTGCCTTTTAGCAATGTTAGAGTTATGAGATGTGTTATAGCTATTCCTTTACTGTTAAAGAAACAACACATAATGGTATAAAAAGACATATTCAGTCTACACATAGTGAGACTGGCAGCTTAATTAAAAGCTGAAAACAGATCACTCACAATATATCCACATGCACAAAAAACACACATTTCAGTTACATTTTCTCAACCCTAAGACTGCTAAATACTTTATAATATAATTATATAATTAAATACTATGTACTGTAGTTTGACTGAAGAGCTTTCTGAAAGTATTTACTCTTGACAGATGTCTTACCTCTATACCGTCTTTTCCATGCCTTTTCTCAGCCTCCTCCTCAGATAGACCTACACAGCCGTACTCGAGAGGGGTGAACACTGTGGTAGGCACCTAACACACAAATACACACAAAAGTAAAAGCTCTTGTTCAACCCTCTCTGAATTTTCTGGAATTAATCAAAATAAGGAATAGTTTATGAAGGAAAACCAAAATATTTTACACATGTTGATTTAATAGGAAAGCTATCACCACTATAATAAAACCTCTGTTAAGACCTTGGGTCGTAAAAGATGATGAAAAAAGGTGATATTTTTGAAGATGAATGCATGTGATTCTAACAGAGGGTGGCATTACACAAGAGACTCTGATGCATCAGATATTGTTATAAATTATCATAAATGAAAGATAAAACAACAAGATCAGCAGTTACATACAGTTACAAACATGTCAGTGTTTTTCTTACGTTGTCATAGTTCATGAGCTCAGTGCTCTGACCAGCCAGCCTGCGGGCAAGAAGTTTTCCCGCTTTAATAGCCGTTGGGGTTAATTCAGGACGACCCTAAAAAAAGAGAAAATGTAGTTTATTTCTATATATTTACACCTCAAACATATAAAATTTCTAAATCCAGCTCTTGAAAATGCAAATAATTTAAAAGTTATTACCAGTCTGTGAGGACCAGTGGTTAAACCATTTTCATTTTCATTTTAAAAACATCTGACTTAACTCATTCTCACTTAAACATACACAATAGTGTAAATCCAAAAACAAAGACTTGGTATATGATGAATCAGTGACTGACATGTGGCAAGTGCTAAACATTTAAACTATCGAACACACTTAAACAAATATCTTTCTTCAGTGTTTTTCACTTTATTGTTCTGGATGTCTGCCAAAGAGACAAACACATAGCGATGGATACATACCCACACACACATGAGTGAACGGCGCAGGAAACAGTAGGGCTGCGGGGCAATTCTAAAGGCATGACTTAAACCTGTTAAATTACCATTGCACATCCTGTTGTCCAAAACATCCCATGCACTTCTGGATGTATTTGGATGTATGTTCTGTATGTGGATGTGTGTTCTGGTATTCCAGTGTTTACACACCAGACACTATGTGTCATTATAATTATATTGTATTATAATATATTATATTACAATGCATTTCCTGGCACTATTTTGAAGAAAAAAAACAAAGCACTGGAAAAATTAGAGGGATATCAACTGTTCTAATTAAAAAAAAAAAAAAGCTGCCGTGAAAAGCTGACAGACAGATTGGGGTGAAGCGTGAATCATAAAAGCCAGCTGTCAATCACAAAAGGAGGCAGGAAGGAAGCACACAGCTGGACGTGGTTAAAAAAAAAAATACAACAACAACACTGACATTACATACATCAAGTATAATTAATACCAACATGGCTTTGAATACACTGCAGCAATGCCAGTGATTATACGAACGTGGATTGGAATGGTTTCATTTAATATTAAGTCTTCTGACCACTATGGTGGATAAAATGTTTAGTGTGTGTGCAAGAAAATGTATATACATCTTTATAACACTCTTTCATTTTTTAATAAGTTTACTGCACAACAGGCACACGGTAAAAAAATAAATAAACAAATTTGAGTTTTATTTATTAATATTATATGTTTATCTAGACTATTATCTAGATATTCTCCACTTCTTTACATCGGACATAACCGTAATGTGGGAAATAAATAGTGCAAATAAAGTGGAAGGTTTTAATGTTGGGAAAATAAATACTGCACAAATTTTCTTTAAAATCTGGAGGTTGTGTATATAATGAGAGGAAGCTCAGATGTTTACATCTGGAGTTATTGTAAAAGATTGCTGTCGACATAAAACAGGCCACAATAGCTGCATATAGGAGTTTATGTGATTAAAAAGCTTATACATTGAAATGCCCTGAGAAAGTTCAGGTGCCTACGAAAACCCTCTCTTTGTCATTTTCATGCACTTTTGAGATGATTCTAGCTCAGACGTATTTTCTGTGTCGAAACAAATGATCTGAAGCTGTTATGCGCTTGTGTTTGATTCCATACTCTTCTTACACAGCTGACAGACATCTGGGTGGGCTGTTTAAAGTATGAAAAGCATTTACAGTAAGTGTCATGGGTGTGGACTTCCAGCACAGCGTTGATTTGAGCAGTCTGAATTCCAACTAATAATTAAGTTAAATATTTTCCTCCTATGACTGTTATCATGGTTGTAGGTGCTGTCAGTGCGGCGTCTGTTTACAATGCTTACCTCACCAATGTCACCAAAAGCATAGATGTTTGGCACCGACGTAGATTCATCAGGGCCCACAATTATTTTCCCGGTCTCCTTGTTGAGTTGTATGTGCAGCTTGTCGAGACCCAGGACTTTGGTTTCAGGGGCTCTACCTGAGGTCAGTGGGAGGAAATGGCACAAGAAGAATATTACATTACACTTTTGGAGAGAGGCATAGAGGAGGAGACTGACACTATGAACAGTGTTTATAACGCATTCTGCTCAGGATTTAAGTAATACACTGCCATGGCCCAATTGTAAACAGCAAACCTTGTACAAGAATGACAGGAAAAAAAACTCACAGGATGGATATTTGTCAACCTACTGGAAAACTACTGCTGAAGTGATTAGTTCATTGACTAGAATCTAACTACCATCAGTTTTAATAACTGATTTTATTTATTGTGAAACAAGCAGACAAGAGTCTGCTGCCAAGCTAACAGTTCTGCAAAGGTGCACTTCTCTTCCCTCGTAGGTGGACATCTCAGCTAGATGATAACATCAGTATGATAAAATACCAATTTTACCACCAAGCAGAATTGGATTGATAGAGCTTTTAAATAATTTTGTAGGTTTTTGGTCCAAAACAAAAGCAGAAAACTGTCTTGATGGTGGTGAAAAGTAACACGATCAACAAAATCACTGGGACACATCATCTGTGGACCATCAGTGTCTGAACAAATAAACAAAAAAGGTATTTTAGAGAATGGCTGAAAACTGACTTACTGTTGGTCCTAGAGGAATTGCCAGGGGACAAAAGGTTTTAACCTTATAGGACCTTAAATATCTATATTTCATGAAAATCCATCTCATTCTGAGGTGGCCATTCTTAATTCTCCACCTCTAGAGCCATTTGTCTAAAAATGTCAAACCAGCTTCTCAAAAGTAAGGATTTCCTGCTTTTCTCTGTTTTTACAATTGTACGTGGAATTGTCCCTCACAGTGTTGGACTGTTGGGCAACACAAACATCAATACTTATGTGGGCCTTATCATACAAATTCTGGCCAAACCCTCATTTGGATCTCTGAAATTAGAAAACATCTGGCCAGCTGAGAGCTTGAGAGGAGGCAAAACTGATGAGCAGCTGGGAATCCATCCTATTTACTCACAGGACGCGCCAAGGTGTGATTTCTGACACTTCCTGGGGGACAGCTGACTGGTACTGTCGACACTAAGTCTCCACAGTGATGGAGCATGGACCACTCGCGCCACGGTCCTCTCCATAGCTCCTCACAACCTGCCTGGGTAGCATAATAAACACCCAGCCCTGAGGTACCCATGTAGATGCTATCGGACAGCAAAAATAACAAACCCTGAGACCCTTTTTCCTGACTGGAGCCGAAGAACAACGTCCCCCTCCTTCTTCTCAGACCAGGGGGGCTACAGAGACCCGTCTAATGCTCCACAGCATGGGTGGTTGGACTGGATAGAAAGCACAGTGGAGGATGACAGAGGGGAAGCTGGGGAGTCATGACCAATTCCCAAGGGCAGGATTTCTAAATATTTTTTGTCTTATGTGGCCAAAACACTGGACTAGTCTGTGTATACATGTCATTCTCTAGCTGGTGCCGTTTCTAGTGTTAGTTCTAGAGACAGTTATGTTTTTCCTACATTTCCAGCAATACAACTCAACATTATGCTGCATTATGCTAGCAGCAGCTAGCGGAGCCTCGAGCTGCTGGTCTCGGAGCAGGCTACATAGGGAAGGTACACTCACTTCTTTCCAATGCCTCACTTCCACAGGTTTTTCTTTTTCAAATGTATAGTTTAAACCTCAGGTGACATCACTTGAGGCAATTCATCACACTTTGTGTAACTTACATCTGGAATCATAAAAGCCTTCATACTTTTATTTTTATTATTCATAACTTAGCCCACAACCTGTAAATAGACCTGCAAAATTATTGGAGTTCCCCCTTAAGCCTTTAAACTCAAAATGCCTTCAGTTGTCCCCGTTTGTAAAAGTCTTAAAAAAAAAAAACTTAATAAATGCTTTGTAACACACTGTAAGATTTGATAATCCTATGTCATTTAATATGATTACAGATACGTTTTACTGTGTTATCAATCATGTACTGGGTTTTTATATACAAGTTATTTACAGTTACATTGCAAGAGAAGATTTAACTGATGGCATATTCAAAACATGTTTATATATCTAAAATGTATAAAATATGATATAAAAAATATTTTAGTACAAATCGCTGTAGAATTATCAGTACTGGGCTTCAAAAGCCCATATCACCTCATGTGACTGGAAAGTATAGACTTTCTCTGTACATATCTGGCCTTCCTGTCTGTAGCTCCAGTAGTGACCAAAGCTCCATTGTACAGTGAGGACACAACAACAGTTGGCAGGCTGATAAGCGACTTGGTTATACACTGACACACATACACACACTGTAGTCCAACAGATTGGCCAATTTGAACAAAGCCTGTTGTGACATTAAGAGGAAGCTTCTGGACTGCTAGGCTAATTAGCCACAACAAACCTCCACAAAGGTTGAAATGAGAGCTGAATGCTTATCTGATCAATCAAATGAACAAAGACAAAAGGGAGAGCAAAGTGAGGGGGGTACTGTTATTCTTGGGGAAACGGATCATACGTGATGCCAAAAATTGATTACGTCTTCTATTTCAGGCCAAAAAAGATTTTAAGATGCAAATCGATAAAGAGCTTACCGGCTATAGAAAAAAATAGTAGGGTCATAATAGAAAATGTCAAGATAAAGGCAAAATGTCATGAAAACTCATCACAATACATTTATTGCTGGTGACAAGTATTGTGAGTTCTTTATCCTCTTTATAAAGTTATTTAGTTAACTAGTAGTTAAATTTGAACATTAGCTATTAATATTTAATGTTTAGACACTTCTTAATATGATGATAACAATAATTATTTTAGTTTGGAAACCTGACACTGCTACATTATTCTGGAGCCAATATTCAATGACTTATAGTATCCATGTTACTACCCAAAAAACATTCTCTATAGTGTGTATAATATGTATGTTCAAATGCACTAGGAAATGTTTTTAAATGACATCCTTGAGTACAGTGTAGAGGAAGATATAATGTGCGCACTGTCTGCATGCAGACAGGAAATGTGGAAATGTTCTGTTTCCTGGTGTGTTTCTGCAGGCACACCTGGGTAGGGGAGCGGCCATGAGGCCAGGAAAGAGCAGGGGAAAGGTGGAGGGAGGCAGGGCCAGAGAGAAGGATGTAGCAGACAGTGGTGATACTGTCCCCTAGTCCCCTCTGGCCTTTAATAACTCCACTGAGGCCTGGGACCCCGTCTGGCCCCTAGTGGAAGGTCACAGTAAAGGGAAGTGGCCTTGTACTCATAACTCCCGCTTGCACACATCAAAGAGCAGTTGTTAGTGGTTCTCACCAAACTGTATAGAAACAAAAGTTGTCATGGATATAGCTGGGTCCTCTTTAAGACTTTAGCTAGGTACTATGACAATTGCTGGAAACTTTTTTCATATGTGACAGAGTTGTTGTGACTAGTGTTATGGTGCTTGAGGATAATCTAATATCAACAAAAACTAAACTAATATGCGGAGCATTTAATTATAGACTGAAAGAGACTATAAGGCTCTATAGTTTTGTACACTATGGCATGCATTCCAAAATGAGTATGAATGAATATTTGTTTTTAACAAATCACAACATTTCAAGTGCTTCGCTGAGGTCTGGTAAAACTCTCCGCCTAATAAACATAGGAAACATAAGGGTTGGAGCATGACACGCATGTAAGAATACCTACTGATACATGTACTGATTGCAGATGTCATTCTCTCCACAATTTCATGCTGAGATGATGTGAGAATTTAGGCACGAGTGGAAAGAATGAACGTCATCTCAGCTGCTAGGTCACGCACATCCTTGTCACTGTCGCACGCATAGCCCTCTCTCGCTCACACACCCACACACACGCGTATTTGAGACACACTCAAATACGGCAAAAACTAGTAGTCAGATTTTCGGAAGCACCACGTTGTCTCAGCACAAATAAACGAACGGTTGTGGTCCTGACAGATGTTCCCTCCATTGTTATTCATACTGCTGGTGGAACACGAGAAGAGAAATGACAGAAAAGAGAATGGACAGATGAGAAAGAGGAGGAGGATAAGGGCTGGCAGTAATGGCAGGCAGAGGGCCACAGGCAGGGGTGGCAGTGACAGATGCAGAGTTGGTTTCCTCAGAGCTGGGCATGGGCAGGAAGGCCCAGAGATGGAGAACAAAAAGGGGAATGCACTGACCCTGTGCCTAGGTACATCCTGCCCTGTTCTGCTCCTCTCCAACTGGAGAGTCACAGAACGAGCTCTGGGTGATTAACACTTCCCCTGGCCGTTCCTCTCACTCAGACTTTATTACTTTGTTTTCAGCCTTGATTCCTCTGCTATCTGCTGACATTGCACTCTATTGAGGATGACACTTAAATTGATAGTGGCAGGGAGACCACAGTCACACCAGTGTATGGTTATTTCAGGGATCTACTGTTTCTTTATGTCACATGTTATCCCTAGAGATCTTTTAAAAATAGGGGATATAATGATTAATCGCTGCATTGTACTGTTCTGTGGATTGTGTTGTTTCACTATCGATTTGCCAAATTTGCAATGAGGTTTTGTCATGTTTTAATATCCGATTTTACAAAACAAACTAATTTAAAGGAAAGTAAGCAAGTTCAAGTCCAAAAGTGAGTGAACTCATGTTTTGTCAATACTCATCAGAATCAACAGCATGACTCACCAACTGCCCATAGAACAGAGTCGTATATGTCACTGTGTTCGTTGCCCGTCTCTGTGTGGGTCCAGGTCACCTGCAGTGCTCCTGAAGGGAGTTTGTCCACTCTCTTCGGGACACAATCCCATGCAAACTTTGTGCCATAAGCCTCCATGTAGTCTGTCACCAGACCTGCCATTTGCTGCACAAACGGGAAGAAAACACACTTTCAGTATGACCAAAATCACTCTCGTGACACGAAGATAACGTGAGCTAGTACAGGGAGCAATACCTGATCAAAGCCTCGTAGGGCGATACTGCGAACCATCACTGTGGTGTCCAAACCAATGCCTGTGAGAAAGCCTGCACACTCCAGAGCCACATCTGAGCAAAACAAGGCTAAGGGATTACAAAGCTTTCATTGATTTGCATGTAGAGTACTACCTGATGTGTGGCTGTAACACGTAAAAAGCCATGCAGCAGCATCTAAACATGATAACAGCTGAACTGCATTTGACAAAATGTCACAATGTTATCTCATGAGTATCCAGAGTTTAAAACAAGTGCCAAGAGTTACTCCGAAATACTATATAAAATAGGTTTGATGTCAGAGTCAGTTTTTATTAAGTAAATAACTTTACTTTTTCCTCAAGTGATTACCAGTGAACTACACAGTGGCTCAATTTACAAGTTCTCTGACGGACAAAGGATACAGCTGGCTCCAACCACAAGTCTGAAAAACAACAAAAGAAGAAGTAGTTAGCTGAGCTATTATAATAAAATACATATCATCATTTATGCAGCACAATTTGGCCAAATAAAATAAAGCAAATCCAAAGAGGAGGATGTTTATTTTAAATCTTAGAATTAAAGAGGTGATGAATTATAGAACTTCATAACCTCAGAGGGAAGTTCAGTGTGAAGAAAATGTAGAGAAGTGGGGCAGTAAGAGTTTGTGTGTGTGCACTTGAAGTGTCAGTGTATATTTGTGTGTGGTCCAGGTGAATCACATGTCTAATCCAGCCCTGAGATCTGTGGTGTTGAGGAGGGCTAATTGCTAGCATTTAGGCTAATCCCTGCGGATGGGGTGTGCCATGTTCAGGGCTCAAGTCCACAAATCAGCCCGCTGAGTGAAACCCGTCACCCGCATAGATGAGGGCCCCTTTCTCCCTTGTTTTTTAATTCTTCTGCCCAGACCTCCTTCTCTTTTGGCTTGCTTCACCTGACAGCTTTTGGTGCCTGCAGCAAATCCTGCCCTCGTCCATGCTAACGCTAACCACTAAAAGCTCCATTGCCCATTTTCCCCATGTCTGTGTAATGCACAGCTGCACTTAACACTTGTTGTGAAGTGGCTTAAAAAAGATTAGGCAAAGCGCTTTAGCCTGATTCTGCACTTTCATCACTGAGAGACTCTCTTCTCCCCCAACCCTTCTTCCTCTTCATTGTGTTCAGCTGTATTTTACACTAGTCTGGCTCTGTAAAGCTGTAATACAGACAGATGGTGGCATGTTAGCACATTTAGAGAACAGAAGTACTGGATTTTATTTGCATTTATTAAAATAAACTTAGTAAAATGCCCTTCGTTTCTTAGTGCATTTATGACTGGAACATTTCCAACATGAATTCTGTTCACTGACCAGATATATGAGATCAGGGGAGAGCAAGTCTGAAATATACAAAACTTTAAAACGTAACTTATTAAATGTATATTGGTTTGCTACCTATAATCAAATACATATGAAAATGTCATTTTTATGTTATTATAATGTACCATTATTTCCACCTGGAGTTCCACACATATTTAAGTTACATTATAGAATTATGAATGTGATGTATACATGACTAAGGCAGCCTCAGGGAAAGCTAATCCCTGACATTGCTACTTTAACTATTTGATTTTAAAGTGGATAGAAAGCTGCCTGGGCTGAATGCTGTACATAAAGTAATAACATGACTGACTGTCGAATATAGATGTGTGAGTAACATCTCACACAACTGTGGACTCACATTTAAAGTAACAAACTGCACAAGGAGCCACATAGTGTCACAAAGACATTCAACTCTTGAGGCTAAGCTCCTGAGAGTGTAGTGGTAACACCAATATGACTCACTGATATTACGAACTAAACTTTTAGATTCTTTTTTTTTTTTTTAAATGGCACATATAATTTTATTTGTTATTTTGTTAAGTATACATCAGCTCTTCTGGTGTTATGCTTTCTAGTTTCCCTTTTCGCATAATTAAATAAAAGCATAAAATAAAAAGGAAAACATTTTTATTTTACTCTCTCCTTATTGATAATAGAAAATCAGATTCCTGCTGGCACCTTCTCAGTGCGTTCTCCTGATAGAAAGATGAGGGCACCAAGCTCTGGACTTTGGCCCCAGAGCCAAATCTGTCACTCAGGTGTATACATGCTCCAAGGCCCATTAAATAGCCATCACTCACCGGGCCAAACTTCCACATCAACACTGACTACAAAAAAAAAAAGCTTCTCAGACCTGATCTGTACAGCTGGCAGCTCCGTAGAACAACAACATCTCCACCTCCTACTAGCACATAGTTTAGCACACTTACATAGAAAGCTAATGCTAATGTACAATTAACTCATTACAGCCTGCAGGGAAGCAGAACACAAAATTAATCACCCTACTCTATTATATAAGGGATTCCTAAGATCAAGTTGAGTGGATAATTCTGCCTCCAATACAAAGGTGTTCTTTTGAATGGGAAATATGCTACAGTAGTAATTGTTTAACTGCAGCTCCAGTGCACCACCATCAATTCGTTGATTATTAATGATTCTATATTGCCACCAAGTGGTCAAAATGCTAAACAGCACACTTGAAATACTACACAATATAGCATAAGTACAGAGGATAATTCTAAGACAAAAGCGATTAAAATGTGGCATATTTCACACAAACTTTGTCCATAAGCACTAAATATTGACCAAAACAATATAATCTGCATTTAAAAAGAATATAATTTTAAAAAATAATTATAAATATGAAGACTGAATACGGGAATAATTATTTCTGTTTATCTATCAACATCAAGCAAACAACCACCAAAACCCAGGTATACCACATCAACTAGTCACATCTGCATGTTGTGCCAAGAGGAAACGTCAGGGTAAGACCAATTAACCAGGTGATGACAGGGGCTAAATGGCTGGATTAAAGGGCTTGTTCTGTAAAGGTCAGGATGCACGCTGCTAATCTGAATCATGAGGCGAGGACAGGCTGACAGGAAGGGAGAAAAACAAACTGCATGTCACTGATGAGTGATTACAGTGCGTGACAGTGGGATGCGTCATGTCAGCGAGCAAGGCAGCGTGGTGAGGTACAAGAGGCATTAATACTGCAAAGGCTCCGTGTCTCTTGTAGATCACTGTGTTTAACAAGACGTCAACAATCCTACACGTATTGTATAAAAATGAAGAAACAAAAAATGAGAAAAAAAACCAAACAAAACACAAAACCCCACCTTAAAACAATATAGCAGGAGTTTAATGTTATATGTGTTTGTAGGTTGACGGGAAGATGAAAGGTCTGCTCACGTTTTTCCAGGTGACTTTTTCAACCAGAATATGTCATCACTGGTGAGGCCGTTCTCCTTCGCTCCAGGGATCTGTCATAACAGTAAAAACTATGAGCAATCAAAATATCAATCTGTTATGAAAACATCAATCACTAATGTGAAGCTGACTGAAGACGCTGCAGTATGCTCTCTAAAACCCAGTCTCTTTATTCACGCCTTGTGTGTGTGCCACAGTGTTATGCTTCCAAACTAATTTTACTTCACCTCAGTGATTGTGTTGGTGTTCTAAAAAAAGAGTGTTGAATAATAACAATATTTACATCTGTGGGGTACTTTGGCCGTCCACCTGTGGCGATCACAATGTTTTTGGAGGTCAGGACCATCTGCATGAGAGAGGAGGGAAATGTGAAGTAACGGCTTTGTTCATATCCTTCAAAAAACAAGGAAATGTCAAATAAAAGCAAGTGGTCTCCACAGGGTTCTGCATTAAGGCGATGATGGAAACACAAAAGGGCATGCTCAGTACAGATGGAAGTGCCCACATAAGTTAGGTAATGTTTAGTGGATTTAGAGTTTGAACTTCAATAGTTTATGAAACAGACAGAGACATATACAGTAAGATTTGAGTGCAGATGTTAAAACATATGAGAACATAATAAGGGTACAGTACATGGTAGGAAATTCAAGTTGCAATTCAAAATGATATATAATTACTATATTACAACTGTATACTATAACTGTAAACAATCACACTGTATTACAATTTGTATACATAATGTAAAAACAGCTACATACAAAAGTCTATAAAACTTGGTTTACAAATTAACAATGTTTACTGATTGTCTTCTCATGAACTGATCCAACTGCAGTTTGAATAAATAAATACATGACTTAATTATCACCCACTTCTTTTCCTGCTTTAGTTAGTCCCTTAACAGTGTGTTCATCCACCAAACTTCCTTTCATGTTCAGATATTTCACCTTCCTGCAAACAAGAAAAAATGATACATTACAGACACTAAGAAATAATAAATATATAAATAAATAATAGGAGCAAATAAATAATAAATTCTCACACTTGTGTCTTACATATTCCCACTGCACACTTCATCTTTTTAATCTGCTGAAACACAAGCTTACTCTTCCAAACAATGATTTGGTGGAGATGATGATAGATTTAAAAAAAAAAAAAAAAAAAAAAAAAAAACAAAAAAAA
>OMLM01003366.1:51433-99573 GCA_900302695.1 Helostoma temminkii
ATGATGATAGATTAAAAAAAAAAAAAAAAAAAAAAGAAGAAACCAAATGAGATCATTTAATTCTGTTGCACTAAATCTCTATGTTAAGCTGTGTCCCATGTCTGGATCAAAAGAGAAATAGATTATGCTGAAGGAGGGGTTTAGAAATATTTATTTTATTAGAAGTAATTCAGTTGTTTGTATTTGTATTTTCATTTTGTGTTTCATTAAATTCAGAATAAATAATATGAAAATATTTTATTAAATCTCTTTTTTTATTAAAAAAAGGTCCTGAGCCAGACCAGGTCATTTTGTCTAGTAATTTAATATGACTAATCTCAAATTAAAAGAAAAATATAATCTTCACATTTTAAAACAATCTTGCGGACAGAAAAGCTTGCATTGGTTGGTCATTCTGTGCATGATATATTGTAATTTGTACAATTTAATCACACTAGCGTCTTTGTCCACAGCCACTATCTTAAATATTCATGTTGCTCTGAAGCTGTTATTTCTGCCAAGTAACCTCATTACTTGCAGAAAAATCTAATGTAATTATGACTGATTAAAGTTTGTGCTTAATCATTATTACATGCGTAATTAATATACTTTTGTGAAGATAGCTGCACTGTGGGTCAATCTCCCGAAAACAAGGCTAATTGTTAATTTAAACAGTCTAAACAGTCATATTAAAATACTTGAGTCTAAGCAAAAAACATTTCAGGTTAAACGTGGGCACGTTCACACACCTGTTTGCCCTCCAGCCAGCCACTCAATCAACATGTGGTTGCTAACTATCAATCCTTCAGCTGTGTACCAACAGAAATGTACAGCCTTCAGCAACATCTCATGCCACGAATATAAGCACAAAGTGAAAACAAATAACCAGAGTGTAAATATCAGTTCTTATTTTGTGGAAGCTCTAATCTTCTGTGTAATGAA
This sequence comes from Helostoma temminkii, assembly GCA_900302695.1. Lineage (NCBI taxonomy): Eukaryota > Metazoa > Chordata > Actinopteri > Anabantiformes > Helostomatidae > Helostoma > Helostoma temminkii. The sequence goes on from OMLM01003366.1 coordinate 52,355, forward strand.
AAACAGTAGAAAATGCAATGGGGGAGAAGTTGTGACATGATAAATAGGTGTGAGAGACATGGATAACATGTCTGCTGTACACTGTCCAAAAAAACGCTTTGAATATCATGAGACATTAAAACTATCTGATGAAAGTGTGAAAAAACTCAGAAGTTACACCTTCATTGCAACCATTAAAATAACTCAAACCTGAAACGGATACATGCAAATATCTGGCGTCACTCACTTGTCCTGGAGCTGAACTCTGTGACCCCAGTTTAGAGACCTGACATGATTTTGAACAGCCTCAGCCATGGTGGCCCTGAAAACACACATAACAACTTTAACAGACCAGACACCTGCATCCACCACACAGGAAACGTTTTTTAAGATTGTTGACAGTGTGCCTACATTTGTTATGTTGACAGTGTGACCTTAGAGTTAGGGTTATTTAGCTCACATTGTCCTTAAATCATTTCTCTCTTATAAGGAATTGATTAGGTCTCCTTTAGTTAACATTTTTATTATAATAATAATAATAATAATAACTGATAACATATCAAAGACCTTGGGGAAATTCTTTGTTGAAAGGCTGTGCGTTTGAGGCACCAAGGGTACAGGCGACAGTATCTTGTCTAGAGACACTGCGACATGTGACCAGGAATAGTGTGTACTGGGAATTGAACCCACAACCTTTGGGATTTGTAAACGACTACCCTACCAGCCACTGTCGACCCCCATGCCTTGGCTGGCTGTTGAGAAAGCTTATATTCCTTTATGAATTATGTTTCTATTCTTAGAGAACTGATTACTAAAATACTTATTGTACCAAGAGAATAAAACAACCAAGTTACACTCACTTACTCACACAAACAATTCCTGTCTCTTAGTGCATTTACATCACTAGATGGTACTGTTGAGCTACTAATTTGCATTTAGGATGAGAATTATGTCCGAGACCGTCATGTCTGGGTCAAACCTACCAGTCATGGCAGACTGGCCCTGAGATCTGCCAGCCATACTTCTTAGCGTCTTTGACTGCAGTGCCAAGCAGAGCAGCCTGATGCATGAGCTTCTTAGGAATGCAGCCAACATTAACGCATGTACCACCGAGACCCCATTTGGTACCTGTTTGGTAAAAGCATTTCCAACATTCTCGACAATGACAACTGTGTTTTGCTCAACGAAAAACGCAATTTGACCAATTAGATTTCATAAAAATGTATCATACCTTTAACAGATGGCTCCACATAATCCAAAACAGCAACTTTCTGTCCCAGTTGTGCCGCTGTAAAGAGTAGTCACATTTAAAGTGTAGCAATAGATACACAGCAGAGTGCAGATGTCAAACATTAAGAAGTAACAGGCACTTCTCACCTTCTTTAGAACAGGCAAGTCCTCCTGAACCCCCACCAACAACCACCAGGTCATAGTCATACTTCCCTATATGAGAACAGAAAAGATTAAATAATAAAATAAATTAGACTCCTGCTCATATATGTCATATATCTACGTTTAATTTACTGCTCTCTAAATTAATCACTTCGGACTTATTATCTTAAAGAGCAAGTGCTTGTGTAATTCTCATCAGCCCATATTACTTCACTATGTACATTGGGCTACCTTTAACGTGTTTGCTCTTCTACTATTCAAAATGCGTCACTTCAGTAAGCAGGGTCAAAATAAGATGTTGTCACCACACATGTGACAATTATGGGAATAATAACAATAATATTAAGTAAGCCGTGGGTCAACTACCCGTAGCTTTGCTGGTTTGTTAAGTTAACGCCTAGTTGTATAATACCAAAAACGGCTCCAACTATTAATCTACCACTGTTCTATTCTTGGTACTAACATAAAATACTGAATGTATTATTCTACCTGTCAGGTTTCTTGTCAAAATGTGCACACAATTAGTCCTTTTCCACCGGTGTCTGCCTCTGCAGAAAGCAGCCATGTTGTTATTATGAAAGGACCCCAAACTGTCATGTGGTGGCCAGAGAAGTGCCTGAAAAGAAATACGTCACATCCATGGTCATACCCAGTAAACACCACTGACCGTACACACATACATATACGTGTGTGTATATACATATATATATATATAATCTAGTAATTTAGATTGTGACATAAAGGTTTGCCACGAATCCTTTTTTTTTTTTTTTACTCTTAAAGTTTAAATGTTAAAATTCTACCGGTTGTCAAGAATTCAGAAACTAGTCTCACGGTGTTCAGTCCTGCAGGAGCTGGAGGGAATATAATGGTTTGTTCAAAGAATAATTCCAGCACAAAAGCACTTGCCTGTAATGGTATGTCATCATGCAAAAGCAGGTTTTATTCTGGTGCATTGCCTCCACAGCAAAACATTTATCCATAAACAACATCCTTCCCACTATCTGGATAATCCACAATCAACACATTACAAAACATTTCCATGGTTAATAAGAAAACCCAGTGTGAACTGTGAGCACCACAAATGAAATTCCACTTTTGTAATTTGGTTGAAGCTTTCTTTTTGGGTGTATGTAATGAGCAATAAAGCTTCTAGCAGCTGCTATAATGACTTTAGGCCTCAAATGTTAAAGGAAGTTAACACAATATAAAATAAGACACAGGCAACACAGCTTCTTTCCAGGCATGATTTATTGAAAACACACCAAATGTATACTCTACAAACCAGTATTTTTTCATTGTGTTTAACAAGTGTAATATTTGCCTCTGGGTATTAGTAAAATTAACATAATACATTCTGTCACTGTGGCATCGCTCCTGCTCGCTACCAAAGCATTAACAACTTTATTCCTCTAGGAAATCAAAACCGTTTCTCGAATGACTAATTTTTAAAAGTTTATAATACAATGTCATACAAGGCAAAAAGCCACCAACAGTCTATACTACTTTGATTTGGGGGGAGGTTGGATGGAGGGGGTGCAGAGAGAATGAATGAATGAATGAAGAAAAAGGGTGAGAGGGGAAAGGGGAAGAGAGGTGAACAGACAGGATGGAGGGATGACAGTGGATAGGGAGGAATAAATTTATATAAAACACACTTATCTTTATCTACCATGGAAAAGGTTAAGGCACATGATAGGTACAAACACATCTGCTACCGAGTATTACAGTTACTTTATTTTGACAGTCTTGAATCAGTCATATCTACACAGGTAGGTCTGTTTGATTCCATGTGTGTCAATTTCCTGCATTTATTTTACAGCACAGTTGCTTGGCTCTTTATTTTGTAAATGTACATTTCGTTGCACATCCACATAACCGAAATCCCCTTTAATGAATGTATGTAAATACATCTTCACATCCTTTGGTTGTGGTACTGCACGGTGCAGTACGGAATAGACAGTCGAATGGAGTCTTTGTTGCAAGGGTTTTCAGTATTGTCCAATGAAAGCACACATGTCTAAGGACACACAAAAGGGATGCTGGATATTATAAGTTTTTTTTAACCTCTGAAATTAAAATTTATACAGTAAGTTTTTTTGTAGTTTATTGATTTTTACCACAACTTACATCTTTGTAAACACTGTGTAAAATATGCAAGCTTTATAAAGTCACATACGTCACAAAGAAAAATCTGACTTCAATGCAGGCACATGCCGTTCGCCTTGATGACGCATGAGTGAAACCAACTTGTCTTTCTGTCTGGAGACAGGCTGAGGCTGGAAAGGAGACTTTACACTTTACCACTGGGTTTTGAGTGCAGTCTCACCAAGCAAGAGAAAATTGGCAACATGATTCTGTATCTCTCTGTTTTTCTACATCTCAACTGCCCACACTATAATGTTGTAAAAAATATATACTATATGACCAAACATCATGATTTGCTTTTTGTACAGTGTGATGCAAATCTTTTGATTTTTGTTGAACGTCCATATGCACTTATTTTCCTGTACACCCCTTCCTGCACATAAATGAATTAGTTAATATCCAAATAACACCACAAAAGAAAAGACAAAAAACTGGCACTTTGAAAGAATAGAAATATAAACATCTGTACAGATTTTCTTTCTGGACATGCTCATGACTGGATATTTCTCTTTAAGATGCACCAGTAAGGAGAGTTCAGGGCTGAACCCTAACTGCAAGGAGAGGAAAAAAGACTTTTATTAACACTGCAATCTCTTGTCAGTCCCATTAGATCCGTCTGACCTCTGACCCCATGAATCCCCCTAAGTGCTATTTCAAAGCTGCAGGGGCTGCCAGACCACATGAATACATCACCTTTAGAAAAACACAGACATTTAAGTTATGTGGTTATTTCTCGCTTACAAATATGGTGAGCCTAAAGATGATCAAAAGAGATGTGCTTTCCAAACAATGTGATATTAATATACAACTAAAAAGTCTGTAATTTTTTGTTTTTCTCCTTCATTTTTCCATTTTTTCTTTTGATCCTAATATACATTTATATAAAACCCAACAAAAATAAAAATGCTTTTAGATCTATTCATTCCACAAAAGAACAATCTTCTGCCTCTTTTTCAAAATCACAAATCTTTCATAAACAAAATGCCTTATATCCTCTTTAATAAACATCATTGACAAAGAACAACCAACTATGAAAATTAAGGAACCACATCGCTACACCGTCTGAGTGGTTACACATGTAACTAAGCTCTGTGAGTGAAGGTCAGCGTGCCACTTGGCTCAGTCATGTCGACCATGATGAAACAAACAGAGACTGTTGCCTCTGTTCACTTCCCTTTTAACTTGCGTTTGCAATTCAGTATGAACAGAAACTTCAACCCCATCATATGTACACACTATGTCACTTTCCATTCTCCAGACCACAACTTGCAGACTCCACACTAAATAAAATGGAAATCAATCACCTGTTAGCAACTTTTGATTTTATAGCATCTCAGTGCAGTTTTTTGTTGTTGTTGAAAAACACAGTGAATCAAATGGATTGTAAGTCTGTGAGAGCAGGTTCTGTTCTTCACATTTTTATCCCCTATGCTACAGTTTTTCTCAGGCTCGGCTTCTCTCCTGTTTCCTTTCTTGTGTCCATCCCATCGCACAGAAAACATACATTCAGTGACCTTGAAATACACCAGTCCAAATCTGTTTGCATCGAAATACCAAAACAACAAAATGAAAACAAAATTCTCCAAAAATCCACCAATACTGAACTTCTTCCATGTGTAAAAACTGATATTAAAAAACATCCATTTTAAATTTCTTCTGACACAGATTTCCTTCCAACACACGTTCTCTTTTCAATCACTTTCATTACTTTGCTTTGCCTTCCCATCCATTTCTTGTTCAGCACCGGCCTCTGTCTATTCCTTGTCATCAGTAGAGGTCAACAACAGTCAACACTAAAATTCACATGATGTCCAGTGGGAATGTAAATATGAGAAAGTAGTCACTTTTTATTCTTTTAAATTATTTTTTTCTGAAAAGCATGAGGATGCTGGCTGCTTTAGTTGCTGATGTGATCTTTTTTTTTTTTTTAATTCCTCTTTTCTGTACAAAGTCCAACTCCAAACGTGTGAAATGGCAGTGGTGATATGAGAGATCCTCCTCCAGCTGGTGCAGCACACTGTCATTATTTTAGGCCTGAAATTCAGGGACAAGAAAGAACAAAAGTTAGAAAAAAAACATTTAATCAGTTTAAAATAATAGTTTCAGTACTGTGTCCTATATAGAGATATAAAGGACAAGAGTGTCAATGCTCTATATTCTTGTTATTTTCTACACATCCCACGAAACTGCCCAAACTAAAATTCATTGGTGTGTACATCAAAATTTTGCACACGCAGCATTTGAACTCAAATGTAGTTTCCCTCAGCCCTAAAAAGTGTTTGAGCATATTCAAGCCCATTGTTTTGGTTTTGCTTGCCCACAACCTTCTCACTGTCAGTCCAGATTGCAAATGGAGGCAAGACAGCAAAACAGATGTCTAATGTGCTTTATGAAGTCCTGCAAGTCCTAAATGAAGTGAAAATTACTTACCTGATTGTTCATACTCATTATTACCTGTAGATAATTTTAATTTAAGTGGCAAAATTACAATAAATCCAACAGATCATAACACTTTATCTCTCAAGAATCACCTTGTGGTGTATTTCTAACGATAATGCAGGAGATGGAGATGAAACAATTGAACGGATGGCCACTGACATAGATGAGATAAGAAGACGACAATGAAGAAGATAGTGAGATGTGACAAGACACCTCCCGTCACATGAGAGGACAACAGTGGTGAGGAGGAGGCAGAAAGAGACAGAAATGCTGCAGGCAGGACTATGGCATGGACTATGAAGCTCACCCACATCAGCTTGAAGCTTTAGCAAACAGCATTTAATGGGACATTAAATATAATGTGTGTGTTTGCACATTTCATTTGTCGACTTCTATTGTCAATTTATCGCCTTATATGAAATATTACTAATACACTGAGAAGAGTGTGTGTGTGTGTTTCTTTCTCCATACTGCATTTCATTAAGGGATAACTGAGTCCCTGGAGGATCCATCTACAGTGCAGAAGAACGATTTCCCTTCACCATTTGCCACCAGTTTAAGGAAATGCTGTCAAAGGAAGCAGTGAATGAAGATAGGTGTATGTTTTAATCAGACAGGTGGTGCTAAAGTGTAAACTCAGACCAAAGCTTGTCTGCTTTCTTTGTGCATTGCAAAGTGAATGTTGCATATAATAGTGCATTGATAAAACCTCAAGTGCAAAATTTTGGATTTTGTAGCGGTTGAATTACTATGAGATGCACTGAAGCATTTTTACAATATCAACTGACCATTCATTAAAACCTGACCACTCTAGTTACTGTTTCTATGCTTATGCTTTCTGTTCTCACACAGCATATAATGCAGTTTACACTAAGAGGGAAGCCTGATTTATCATTTATCATTTATCAAAAAGATTGCCATTAAAACACCCTCACCAGTTATTGACTCATGTAGAAAACACATAAAATAGCACAAAAATACAAGACTTACTATACGTTTCATTGTAATGTGACCCCCTTAACTACTTAGCTTACACACTTCATATTTTAAAAATGTTTGATTTTTAATGTCACACACTTTTAAGATAAAGACTAACACGCAAGTTTGGCAAATCAGACGTTTGGTTGGAGTTGCTGGAATACAAGAAAAAGCAGGAGAGTTCAGATGTTAACCTAAACTCTGGTAACATCGTCCACGCATATTACACAGTGGTGGTGCCAGTCTTGAACCGTGCCCAGTGGTTAGCTAGTTTTTTGGAAGTAACACTAATATAATACGCTAGGTAATATGCTAGTTGTCTAATCATGCTAATGATTGCAGCTATATAAATTATAGCAATTTTAAAATCAATTAAATGGTAGAAAGAACTGAAACAAATTCTCCAGCTGACAGATGACAGCAGCTCTACATGATACAGGATGAGGGTGTAAGCAAAAAAGGCAGAAACAATGAACAAACAAGGAATGAAAAGGATGATACAATCCAACGCGAAAGGTGAAGGCACTTATTGCTGGTTGTGCTTTTAATTTTTCAGACCTACCATGCATGCATTTAGACCCAGGAGTCAACAGGCTGGGGCTTAACATCGCAAGCATCCACCAGACTGACCGCAGGCCTGTTACTCCTGATATAGTGTTTCCTATTTGTGTCATTCTGCGGCCACAGGAGGACGGGTTAAAAAAAACACAGCAAAACAGAAGGAGGTCAATACATGTTACAAATATGCTCACACATACAGTGCACACATGCATCCAGGATCAGAGAAGCCAGTGTTAAGTTTCCTGCTTGGACAGCTTGGAAAGAAGTCAGAGTGAGCACATAACAGAATACCAAAACATGCAAATGAAAGAGGGAGAGAGCAGTTTCAACAGCCAAGTTGCATTCAGAGCAGGCAGAACACCTCTGGGAAGTACAGACAGCCGATTTAGAAGACAACTTTGGAGTATAGTTAGACAGCCTGTATACTCTAAAGAGAAATTCAGCTCTCTGATTACCCCCATCTGTGCCTTCTGAGCTACCTAAAGTACCTGCTCTTACTGTGTTTTGAAGTATGTAGCAACCAAAATGGAGTATTAATGCTGAAGTTACTAATAACTGCTATTTTGTGCCACTATAGTATTTTATCCTAAACTTTACAGAAATGTAGACACTTAAATATGCAATGTCAGTTCAGAAAATACATACAAAATAAATCTAAGGCAAATGAAACCTGTTCTTGATGAATTCTTAATGCAGTCATGTGAAAGTGTATTTGCCCGTGAAGTGTAATTGTCCATAATTATTTCAGTGGAGCCCAAGAATAAAACTACAATCCAAAATGATCCATATTAAGTCTCTCTAAGTACTTTCTAAATAAACTCAGGAAACAGTTATAGTGCAGCTTTCTGGTGCTTAGGGTTTGGTGTGTTGCCCAAGGACATTTCAATGTGAACAGAAAGCACTAGAGACCACATCACTGACCCTTATTGGGATGACTTGCTCTACTGTACTTCCTGACCTAGAGCCAAGAATCCTATTTTAATAAACATTACACCATAGCTTTAAGTAAACCTGTGTGATGATGCAGATGCTGATCATACACCTGGAGACGCATGCTAAATTGCACTTACACACTTCCATTCAAAGCAAAGTTCATGGTTAAATCTCTAAATAAAAAAATACAATAAGAACATGAGAGTCATCTGACTCATGGCAGAAATCCTCTCAGGTCATTATCCTGTGATTCCTCTTTGAGGCTATACTGCCTATCAACTCGAAAGTAAACAAACTACTGCTTTAGCTGCTGCGTGAAACGGCCGTTTCATCAGCAGGCGACCACTTGATAATGCAGCAGTCTGTTCATTGTCAAGGCAGAGGTCGTCTCCATAAGGAGTACTTGTTGGCAGTTCTTTTAATCAGGCTCAGATTAATTGCTTGCTTGCACTGAATTAACTAGTGGCTCTCAGATCTGAGGCTGTTCGCAGCACAGAGCTGCGACGGCACCATTAAGAGAGAATGACAACTTCCAGCCTCTTTAAAGAACCAAATGGATTAAAAGCCTTTAATGAGGACCACCACAGAAAACATGGAGAGGGAGACACAGAGGAAGAGGACATGTGATAATACTTCAATGAGACATCATTATTTCATCCTCTTTGTCCTTGTCCCCCCCGAGATCATAAGAGGTCTGACTTTACCTTTAAGGGCTCCCGTTCTGTCAGGTCCACTGAGCCGTCGCCCGTCTTGTATTTGCAGTCCTTGTCCCTCTGGTCAATGGTGGAATAGCCATCTAATGAGGTCAGAAAACAAGGATCAGCTAATTCCCCTCTATCCTTGATTCAATCCTTGACAAATCATTTATGAAAATCATTTTAACCTGTATTGAATGACACGGATACTTTTTTTGCACAGGAACATTCGTGAGGGAGCCAAAAAAAGCTGTTAGACACAGAAACGTCAACTATGCCTCCACATTCTTACTTTATTCTTGTCTAAACTTTCTGGCACTCATGTTATTTTCCACCAAGGTAGGTCTAAAACAAACTAGGCCTTGCAAGTGGTATCTGACCCTGGGCTCATAGCATGAAAAATGCACTCTGTACTTTGCCTCATGGGCAGTATTATAGTGTCTCAGGGAAGGAACTCAGCTCTCTGAAGTGATGCACTTGATCTTATGAGCAAGTGACCATTTGGGTCTGTCGCAACCAACTTGTTGGATCTCTTCAGATATTTCAGGTTCAATGACATTTACAGCAGGACGTGCATCCATACAAAACATGGAATTAACTATTTAGATATTCATGTATTTATTTTAATTACTGAAGCTATACGTTCATGTTTTTACATTTTATTTTGTAACAGTGGGCAACATTATAACATTCTATAACAATTTGATCAGGCTGGGTTCACTAGAACAAGTCATGTAGCTAGGTCAAACATCTACTTTATGTTGCATGTACCTTTACTGTTACAAGAAGCTACAATTAATTACAGGTAGCTTTCTGAGAACCACAACAAACGCAATATTATATACCTTTGCTCATATAAGACTATGTATTCCTCCGTGTAGCCAATCTCCTGTGCAAAACTACCATTAGCTGTTAGCACTGTGCAAAAGAACGCTGCCTCTTCAGCTTTTGTTTACATGTGGCTGCAGCGTCAGCTTAACCAGTCACTTCTAATATTTACTAAGGAACCTACTATGTAAATGGTAAATCGTATATGTACAGTGTATAATTATGGGATTTCATTTATTATATGTTATTTAATCTTGATTTATTGATAAGTATACTTTATTAATCGTTTAGCTTATTGCTATTTTCTGTATTTTTAATTTTATAACATCACTAACTTTCAACTTGCTAGCTGGGGGTGTATATGTAATTAAACATCACTGGCTATTTCATATAAAAAATATCTTTTTGCTTCTAGGTGAATTCCTCCATGTGGCTTCGTGTGGACGAGTTGGTCATTTCACATGATGTCATCTGTCATCATATGACTATTAGTAGGGGCATGTGGAAAGCAGAGTGCGAGAAAATAACATGTCATCGTGAGTGTTGAAAAACAGCCATGTCTCGTAGGAGTCCTTCTCCAAGGAGAAAGTGAAAGTAAGACTTTCAGAAATAACTCTGAAGTCCTACTTTGAGGTCAGACTGTCTGTTTTTAAGCCTTTCACTTTCAACACAGTTCCTGGGAGGGATTTTTAGACTCTTGCAGCCCACAGGGATATACCCTTAGAGGGTGACTTTGGGCAAGAGGTTGAAAAAAATCTATTACTAAATAGTTTTACTAAAAAGTAAAACTTGCATCTAACACCCCCAATAGCTACAAAATGAATTCATGAATGTAAGAAAAGGAAGTCTGTCAAAGTTGCAGTTCTATATTCTTAAAATGGCTGGATTGTTTACTTTAATAGAAGCCCAGCAGTGGAAATTTGTTGCATGATATATTAAGAGTGTATTTATTATGCAGTAAGTGATAAACCACCCACATGTTTTGCTGTGATTCTAATGAAGGCCCAGCTATGTACAAACATCTTATCAAGAGAGGGGTCTTGCATATCGCATCAAAGCGTGTCATGTCTTAAAGCTCAGTCCAAAACCATCATACTGAGATCAGACTGTTCGGTGTTTTGAATTCTCAGATTAAAAAAACATGTTGGCAGCCGTCAAAGAATGTAGAAAAGATGTAGAATCAAAGGAGACACTATTGGACACTGGAGAGAGATTAGAGGAGAGCTTGCTCATCTTTGGCTAAAGATGATCATGCAGTCTGGCTCTTACCTGGACCCAGCTCATCCATAGGTATCATATCACCACTGCTACATTTCCTGGTGCCTGAAAAGCATTCATATACTATTTGTACAAAAGCGGTACACAAACAAACTGAGTCATTGAGCCAAAACGCTGCTGCTTTCCAGGGTAATGGTTTTCGGCCAGTGGCTGAAAAATGCAAACGGAGTGGGCAGGCATGAGCACCATGATTGATGTGCATGAATGGATTTTAAAAAAGGGGGTATAAGGGCAAAAAATAGCACTTTAAACTGCTGCTATGCTACTGACTCCTCTGTCAAAGAGATGTTTGTTGTTGGGCCAATGTACTGCACAAGCCCCCTCCCTCCCCCACATACACTATTGCTGTTATTAAATAAAAACTTCCATCTCATTTTTTGACTGTAAAGACTGCTATATACACTTGCTTAAGAGTGGAGGAATTTTCATCATCCCTGACCTTATTATGTCAGTTTAAAACTGCTGAAAAAAGAAAATGGTTGAATAGCTGAATTTCATTCTATTCCTAAGAAACTTTAAGAGCAGTAGTACACTGTTTAAAGCCCCGTCTGCTATTTAATGTGCATCGTTTCTCACCCCTATGAATGTCAATATTGCAACATAAAACACCACAGCTTCACTACACAGGAGATGACAGTAGTAATGTGGTAAGCATGGCACTTCAGTGTAGCCATGAGCAATACGTACATGTCTTCAGTGGACACACACTGAGCCAAATGCTGGTTTTCAGTAAATGTTAGTATTTTGTTTAAACCTGTGTTGAGGACTATACAGGTGAGATACTCCATGTCAGGACAGTTTACATAATTATATTACCGATTATAAGCATGATTGTTCTATATTTTTCTTATTCTCAATAAAACCAACAAAATATTCATGAATATTCATCCTCAACAGAACATAGTCCCCCAAAGGTGCAATATTTACTTCAATCTGAGAGAAGCAATTTGAGAACACCACAGAATTTCCTTAACAAAATCCCACCATCTTGCACCTCGAAACAGGTAAAAACAGCAACAATTCCAAACACAGACATTTTAACTTACCTTGGTTCTTCTCCATCAGGGGTAGAGTGGTGTCGTCGTAACCTGGCTTGCCGTTCTTGGTTGCTTTAGGGGTTGCTGTCACCGTGGGCTGGAAGGAGAGTCAACAGTGTGTGTAACAGAGTGGAACTGCAGCGGTATACCAGTGTCACAGTATACTGTGGTATAAAAGCTGATGGTTTTCATACTATGGATATTTGCTTTTTTGACTTACATCCAATTGATTGCAGTTGTTGCCACCAAGGGTGGCACAACCAGTTATTAGGTTAAGGGAATATTACTTTTTCACATAGTGCCAAACTGGTTTGGACAGCTTTTTCCCCTTAAAAAATGAAATCATCATTTAAAAACTGTATTTTGTAATTACTCTTTGTATAATATTACAATTTGTTTGACGATCTGAACCATGTAAGTGTGACAAAATGCAAAAACAGAACTACTACTTTTAAGTAGTCTACATTAGTGTGAAAAATGCAGAACTGTAACAGTATACTGTTCTGTTATATTATTATCCTTATTTAGGAGGAATACTTCCTCCACCACAGGTGCTAAATTTATGTTTTCATTTCATTAATCTTTTAAGGGTTGTTGCAACTGCTTTTATTATTATTATTGTTGTTGTTGTTGTTGTAGCAAAACATTTGTGTCTGCAAACATATAACTAATATTTTTAAAACCTCATATTGCAAGATATAAAGTCCAAATCTAGATTGCGTGTGAAGGACATTTCACAAGCTCTGTACCTGAAAGTGGCTCTTGTTCCAGCCGTCCTTGGTCAAAGCATTCCTCAGTTCCTTATAACTCCACACTGTCTGCAGAACATGGGATGCTGCCTTTGTTTCGCGAGCTGATTGGCTGAGGGAGCAAACAAGAAGGAGGAAACACAATATGAAACAGAGGAATTAAAATCATAAACTGTGTCTAACCCCAAAACAGCGGGTTGCTGAACAAGCAATGGGCCTAAGGTGACACTAAGGTGACAGTATGAGTAAATTTATTATACATATTTATTTTTTTATTAATTGAATTACTTTAAACTATAGACATGCTTATTATTGTTATTATTATAGTCCAGCTTATTATTATTAGTAGTAGTAGTAGTAGTTGTTGTTTTTAATATTTGATCTCTATTGCTTCAAATTCATCTTATTATTATCCTCATCATCATAAGGTAAGGATGTAACAATATTTGCACTCCAATTGTTACCAATAACATGTAATTTAGTTTTGTTTTTTTCTGCCATTTAGCTAAATGGTATCTCTATTTATTGTTTGTTGAGAATATACTGTATATCCACCGAAAAAATTAAAAATGAAAAAATAAAGGAGCTGCTGCTGCAGCAACAATCAATCTCTTTATTCAAAGATGTTGAGTCCCGTCAGTGACTCCAGGGTGTAGTGTTTAATTCATGGTTGGATGAATGCGAGTTTCCTTTCATTAGCTACCTCTGAGCCAACGGGTTTAATTGCATGCGGGTGGTGGGCCTCACTTCAAAGAAAGTTAATTTCAGAGGAGTGAGAGGAAAATACATTTTGGACTGTGAATAAACTGTGTACAGCTAGTGCTAGTTACAGTGGTGCGTTTTGATCAAAACTTCACAACGCAGGGAGGATCCTTTTAAAAGTGCCCTTAATATTAAATTAAAAGCCCGATGTGTTGCAGATAGTTCACTGTGAAATAGTTTGATAATAAACAAAATCACTTGTGTTATTGTTGGTTGATGAGTAGAGCTTAGAGGAACAACTACTCACTTACTTGTGAGGCACACCCCTACAACAGTGCCTTCCAGTTCTAAGAGCCTACTAATTAATCTGTGGTGGGTTGTGATGTGTGTGGGCTCAGGCATGTTAGAGTATAGCACTGTGGTAACCATTACAGACACATTATATATTCTCCATGAATATAAAGTCACAATGCAAATTCATGGACCCACTGTAATTATTACAGTCATGGTATACCCACGTCTTTGGTGGTGCACTTCTACATAAACATATGTTTATAATTTAAAAAAGCAAAGTCATACTGGTGGTGTGGTGAGTGTGCAATTGTGCATATGTCATTTGTGTAAAAAAATACCGGGATAAACACCGTACTCATCCTCAATAAAATGTACAACCATAATATAATCTAAAGAATACAGTTCTGATGCATACAGAAACAGTAGCAGTAGTATGTTATGTACTACACATACTGTAGAAAGTTTTACCTGGTCCTGTTGATGGCGACTAACTTCTCTATGGCTTGGGCCTGGATAAGAGAGCGGGCATTTTCAGAGCTGTCCGTGACGATCTCATGGATTGTGTTGAGGATGGCGACCACAGTGTCCTCCTCGAGGTTTTTGGCTGGCCGCTGCTGTCCACTGGGAAGGTTGCTCACCAAGTCCCGCATGGCATAACTTCCTATAAGGCGAAGTGTTTCTTCAAGGTTAACCAAGTGAAAGTGCAATTTGGTTTTTTATTGGAAATGTCTTAATAAGTCATGTAGTACAATACAAAGATTTCAATACTGCACTATAAACATTTGAACTTAAAAAGAAAGAAGATCATTTTGTACCAATCAGGTCCTTGTTGCGGCGATCGATAGACAGGTTGCGAAGGGCGATAGCCACAGCTCGGACCACCTTGTCAGAGTCAGACCGCAGCAGCTCCACGAGGATGGGCAGACCTTTTTCCTTACGCACAGTGGCTCGGATATAGTTGGACCACTAGAGACGGACAGAGGCTTTATCTAGGGTACTCTAGTAAGGATTCACTATCATCGGCACCCTGTTTCATAAACATGCAGACATATAGCTTCCCAACTGGTCACTTCTCCACTGAGGAAATCTAGCTAATCTCCATGACACAAGTTAGGGAAGGAGAGGACATTTTATAAATATTTCTTCACACTTAAACACAATTCATTCAGTACAAGTCACTCAGCATTGCACCTTTATCTTGACTTATTAATTACATTGCATATTGCGGCTCTGTGTGGACATGTGATATAATTTGTTTTAATTTAAACATCAGTAGATTTCTCTTCTGATATTTTTGTAACATGAAATATTAACTTTGACATAAAAGGGTTTCTCCTCTGAGCACTGATACCCCAAGAGATGTAATTAAACAATGGTTAGGCACAACTGAACCACCAGGTGGCAGAAGTAAGCCTTGAGGAACAAATCGAGTAAGTAGACGTAAGCACAAGCAAAGACTGTGGAGGATTTTAAAACAACCTCTGATATGCTTCCAGTGAGCAGGGACATGCTGTGTCCATCTAGACGTGACATGGGTTACTGAGCTTGGCCATGCATTCTTATGAGCTTCAGGGAAAATACACCAAAGCAAGACAGTATTTTTCTTTAAAATGCTCACCTTAGCTGAAAATCACTACTACTGAATTATTCACTAAATGAGAGAGGCTGTATGCTAATTCATGGAATTAAAAGAAATCAGAAGAGTTCAGGTATTACCTGCTGCCTAATTCAGTGGTATGTCTGCCTTCAGATGCGTTTCTCCTTACAGAATTGCTACATGGTCTGATGGAGCAATACAGTAAATCTGCATCTTTTTAAGTTAACCCTGAGCACCTCTATAGACAGATTGTATGTCTTTCTGGTATTTTTCTTCCAATCACAGTCCCAAGACATTTGCTGCTTTAAGGCCGATGCCGAGGCCAGAAACTGCAAAAGGCACTTTATAAATAAGAAACTCTTAAAGTCAGACCGAAGACTGTCCATGTGTTGTACCCTCCCCAGTCCAGAACTCACGGTCCACTGTCCAGCGCTGAGGTTTTGCAAAGCCCCAGCAGCAGCCTCCAGGGTGTTGTAGTTTTGGCTCTCCGTCAGCAGAGATAGGTAGAGCCTCACCACTTCCGGCTGATATAGCAGCTCAAACCCTGCAGGAAAATACAATGAAACAGACACACACTGGTGAGAATACTTGGCAAGGCAGACTGCCCAATTAGGCCATGTGAAGGTACCAGCAGCACAGTGCAGAGGTTTATTTAGGGGAATAGGGCGAGTTCTTTGGCATAAGAAAAAACAAAGGAAGTTATGTTTTACCTTAAAGCACAATAATACTTGTAACAAAAGGCAGCCTTGCAAATGACATACACTTTAGATTGCCATTTGTCATTTCAGCAAAGTTTCACTAGAAATATTTATAATTCCATAGCATAGTGTACAGTGCAGAAAGCAGAAGCAGTCAATTTGGTTTCACAATAGTCTGTAATGCATTTTTTAAAGAAATGTTGGAATGGTGCCCAGTATATTTTCTGTTAGTAATACTAAAGCATAATATGAAAATATTCTAGTATTATAAATGAGTAGAACACAATAAGGATAGGTTATCGATCAGGCAGCCCTGACCAAGCCTGGACTATTTCAGAGGGAGATTTATCTCAGTAACACCAAACACATTCCTCTATAGACAATCATTAGGCCTCCCTGTGATGGTACAGTAATTACATTATCAGCTATTAGACAGTGCAGGCGCAGACAAAGACTGAGGTGTGGAATCACATTAAATCAATTTTCTTCAATAAGAGTTTTTCTTATTTTGCACCAACACGTTCGTCACTAAGTGCTTTACAAGACATCAACAAGACACAAAACGATTCAATTAAAAGGTCCAAGAATGGATTTTTTTTCTTCGGCAAGGTCATTCTGAGCTATTCACATCTCTGCAGAGAGTCATGCATTTTTTTATGGCAGTGTCCTTCCTTACATCACAGGAAAGAAGGACATCTTGTTAGGTTTCAGTGGCTTGAGCAAACTCAATAATTACTTTTGAAGGCAAATCTTCATCACATGCCTACAATGGAATGTTCTAATAATTTAGAGCACAACTGTATGTTTGTCTTGACAGATCACAGTGCTCCAACTGGGACAATCTGTAGTCCAGATGTAAAGTTAGCTGATGCTTTGAAACTGATGGCTAAAATCATCTTTTACAAACATACCATTTCACCAGCAGCTTCCTCTGTATCCTCTACCTCTCATAGCAAAAGCAATTTCAAATACTCCAGCTATCCCTCTATGCTTAAATGAAGGAAAATATAACCCACTGTTCTTCTGTTCTCTTCTGAGGCCAGTTTCTTAAAGTCTCTGTTGAAAACCACTGTATCTTAGGGGTAGGAATATATACAAAGACTATATGATTGATGTACAGAGGCCCCCTTAGTACATTTTTTGAGTTGTAGAAAAAAGAAATTTTTTTTTTCACTGTAAGCATGATTTGGCTTTAAGTATAAAAGCATAAATCAAGACAATTAATAGCAACTGCCTTTTATAGACTTGCTTTTTTTCAGCAGAGGAAACAGTGAAAGAGGGAAGAGTGTAATTTCATAGCTTGAGAGGTACAACGGAAACACACAAACTGACATTTGTGCCTTTAAATCCACATCTCACACCTGTAATTTTCAGAGAGCGGAACTCTTGGTACACTCTGAGATTTCAGACACAGCCAAATTCAGACACAGCAACATAGTTGTTAACATCTCCAAAGGAAGGGTTTTCATCCCTGTGGCGTTTCCACCCGAGATCATGGCAAATCTGCTCCAGAATGTGTGTAGGAGGAACTGCCAGACTGGGAAATGTTACTGTAGGTCCTGCTTGAAAATACTTGAACTTATTTTCAAAAAGGCAGCAGAAGCAGAAGTCGTCACGCGTAAGACCCCAGTTGTAACCATGTGCTAAAACATGAATCACATCAATAGGTTTTCCTTGGGCTACACAGGAGGGGAAACTCTTCAAACCAGAAACTCAGCAACATTCTGCATGCTCTTCATATTTTTGGGCCTACTGGGTGCACACTCAGCAAACCGGAGACCATCTTACAGGCAGTCCTGTTGACAGACACTTCATCTCCAAGGCAGATTCCCTCTGCACAAAATGTCAGCCATGTTGAACCTTTGTTGCAAAGTTGTCTCACACTCCATGACTGCACCTATTACGACATTTTCTTTTTTTAATATAATCTGCAAATCCACATTTCCTCCATCTTGTCATTCTTGGTATTTTGGTCTGGCAACCAACTGAAGTGACTTATGAAATTGGCATTTTACAAAAGAGGGACTCAAGACAAAAAAGACATGTACTGCTCAACAAAGGAGGATGAGTTTGGAGGGAAATTCACTGGGCCTTTAAACTAATTCCTTTATCCTTAGTGGAATTTCTCGCTTTTGAGCCAGAGAATATGTCTGGCAGAGTTTTCATTCAGTGTCCTTAGCAGAGGCTTAGCCTCAGCACTGTGTGTCTTATGTCCCTTCTAATAGCGCAAGCCAGGTCTGGCTATGTTGGCAAATCTTACCTGTAGTGTTGTTGCTGTCATCTCCTGCTACCCTTTTGGTCTTCTAGTTGTCAGTTTGTTAGGCAGCATTATAATTCAGAGGGTGGAGATGACCTGTTAGTGTGATGTGACCTTGGCTTTGCTCAGAGCAACCAACAGCCCTATATTCTATAAAAGACTGACAAACATGGTGAGATTACCTAAATACAGACACAGCCAGTGGTAGCTATAGTCTTAAGCAGGTGTTCCACATTATAGCTGTTTGGTGCTGGTTTCTGGGTGATTTATTGTGTCTACACCCTGCGCATGAGCTCCAACAGCCACCTAGCAAAACTTATGAAAAGAGCAGGGCCAAGTGCAAGTTCTCATTTCAAATGAACATGGTAGCAAGTTGCAGAAAACTCTGCTACAGGCCACAAGCCAGACAAAGTCAGTCAATAGTAAAGGTATCTGGTCCTAGATAGATAACTAGATACACAGTACCACAATACAAAAATATGTAATTACAAGCCCGTTAAAATACTATTATTTTAGTATTTAGTATTTGAACAACCAACAAGTAGTTTAAGTACATGTAGTTCATTACTACCCAACACAAATGTTACTCGAGTAAGAGTATGCCAGCAAAATGGTGCTAAAATAATATATTATATATTAAATCAAATGACTAGCAGTGATAAACCCAAACCCAACCAATACATTTCACCCAGCTGCAGAGTTTTTCTCCCAACTGTAGGAGACAAATGAGCTTCTTTCAGCTACTTCTTTATTTCCTCTTTTGATTCAGTCTCTGCACTCTCATTGGTGTAACGTCCAGAAGGAGATTTTTATTAATGTATACCATCTGTCCAGCAAAGACAATGTTACTAACTCACCGGTGAACAGAGACGAGAGTTAAGCTGTGTATTTCCTCCAGGATTTAAAAGATGAATACTGGACTTAGATTTAACATGTGCCCAAATGACTGCTAATGTTGCTCTGTATCTCCTTGATGTATAAAGAGCAGTTTTACAAAGTGATAATGTGCCAGTGTGGCGCTTACAGCTTGTTTGCTCAAACAAATAAATGCAGTGTTAAAAAGACAAAGCCACTGAAGGAACACAAAACAGAATGATTAAATTAATCTGTTAAAATGGAACTAACATTAGTGCCAGCTCCCAGTGAGCTCTGTTTTCTTTTGCTGTGGCAAAAATCACACATGACTCTGGTCTCTTTATAAGACTCCTGCTGAGTTCTGCTTCATAACTCACAGTGAGGGATAGACACACACATAAACACACACAGACACCCAGCTTTGCCTAAACACATACAAACACAAACACATAAACAGGCACAGTCTTTAGCACACACACAAAATGCTTTGGAGAGCTCATGCCTAAATGAGGTGAGAGGGGAGGAGCGGCAGGCTATTTTTCAAAGCAGAAGACAACGGTGACAACTCCTGCAATTGAGGCAAAGCTCAATTAGTGGTGGGCACTGAGAAGAAGGGGCTTTGTGGCTCTGCGAAGCATGAAAACTAGGTTAGAAACAAAGTTGTTGAAGTGATTGATTAGCATTAATGCAGTTCAAGTAGCTTCACTACTGACTGCAATTAAGCCAAGGTGTAGCGATATGACAGGCTGGTAAATGATAATGGATAAACTGAGAAAGGGACACACACACTGGTGCGTGTATATGAACATAATGGAGCCTTCTGTCACATTCACAGACTCAGACAAACACCTCACTGATGCTCTCAGCCATCTGCTTTCCTCTGGGATAGTTGGCTGCATTCGCGCTTCTAACTCTGTACACACAAATCCACAAACACATCAAGCCCTTTGCCCAGGCATGTCAAAAGTGATGTTCATCGATCCAGTCTGCCTACATCACATTCAGGTTGTCTTCCAGCTTCAACAGGAGTGCTGTACTAGCTCCATTTATTTCCCTTTCCAGCACATTTACAGCATACTGCACTTCCATCGAATCAGAAGGACATGATGGTGTATCACTTTCTACAACTCATAGGTGAGTTTTACAACACTGCGAAATGGCTGGAGAGACAAACAGGAAGAAAAGAGAGACAAAGACAGAAAACAAGAAAACAGCAGAGAATAAATAAATCCCTTGTAGCTGTCAACCCAGGTAATTTTTCAGCTGTTTTTGTTGTGTTGTAAAAACACTGCATCTGACCTTCATGCAACTGATTTCTGCTTAAAGGAAAGTGTTTTAGGAGGAGGAGTTTCCTATAGTTATTCTCCAGGTAAGTGTCACGGAAAGACACAGATATGGAGGACAGAGAAACAAAAAGAGAGCTGAGCTGACAACAGGGCCATTTTCTGAACCTACGAAAAGCTGCATAAAGAAATGAAATCATTTCAATGAAGCCTGAAGTCACAAAGTCTCCAGTCTCATTCCACATCTTAAACTTGCCCACATTTAACCTCACCAAGACGTCTTTATTTGAGTACACACATGCATAGCCACAAAGAAGTAATAGCTAAACAGCACATCATTAAAAATAATATACCACCAGTATAATAACAATTGTGTCTCTGGTTCATTAAAAACCAAAAAGGTGAATGCCGGAGCCATGTAAACAAAAGTAAATTGGCAGGGTTAGGCAAGGGCTTAAGAAAGGCATTCAACAGTATTGCCTTAAGTCATACGGAGTTCGCAAATAATGCTTATTTTTTGTTTATACTGCTTGGAGCATAACCAGATGGATGGAGTTTACAGATGGTGTCAACGCTACAATGCACGATGGATATTTATAATTGCTATAATGCATGCAATTAATCTATACAGACAGCCAAACCCTGCAGTGTTACATTCCCTTTCTTTTTGGAGCAACTAATGTAAAATTATACAATTTTACTATGGTTTCCAATTGAATAATGTTTACAAATAAATCAGTTTAATTAGTAACATATGTGTTACTTGGATGGCATTATCATTGTTTTTGTGCACAGCATGTGCTTGCTGTTTATTCTAAAGTGTAAGTATTGCTAGACGAGGAGATTGAAATTTCAGCATCGGCAAGACAATGAGAAATCTGAAATTTGTATGCTGGAGAAGCATCCGGATGTCAGGTGTGAGTGTAATCAGGCCCAGATATGAGATGCATGTTAATACTGGGTATAAATCTCAGAAAAGTACACTTCATTGACTTTCAAATTCTCTTTCCTCTGTTAATTTCTGCTGTGGAGGACCAGTGTGAAAAACTGCTCCTCAACACAGGTTACAATGACAATAAACACTCTTCTGCAAACATAATTTGACCCATGTCTGGTTGAGCTGATTTAAAACATGCAGGCATCCTCATCTTACACCACAGAGAGAACATGTGACTAAGGCTCGCATTCACTTTCTATCCACTGCCCTCCCAAAAGACTGGGAGCCAAGCAGAGCCAAAACAGAGTGCACTTCCAGGCTGCAAAGGCCGTTCACTCCCCCAGTCACCCCTTCAGACTGACAAGGTCCAGGAGTCAAAGCTCAATTTTCTCCTCTCGTAGCAGCTGGCTCTTGCTGCAGATTGGCATCTCTATGAGCAGCCCCAGGGCAGCACACATTAGCATACCCACATGGTGGTTTGGCCTTAGTTTGTTGGATGTTGACAAAGGGAGGCAGAAGGTGGCAACTGGCCCATCTCTTGGACAGCTACCCATCAGCTTTGGGTAACAAACATGTCCTGGTGTGATGGAATGGTTGAAGAGAGGCAAGAGGAAGCTGTAGAAAGAAGGGACCAAAAGGGAAACATACTGCAGAAGCCACAAGAAAAATATGCAGCATAGGCCTTCTATCTTTGCCAGGTCGCAACAGGGGTCTTGCTCAAGCATTACTAAAAGTTTGGTACATGAAAGTTTGTTTCCTACCATTATGCACAATAAGACACTAAGATGCTTTTAAAGTGACATGGGAGTACTTCCTCTTTCCTGTGCTGATAGGCCAAAAAAAGTCCTGCTGAGGGCTTTTGGTCCAAAGAGTCCAAATGAACACCGGTAGCTGACAAACTGACACCAAATTGTCTGCAGTGTCTAAGCACTTTCTTTTACAAAATCCATCGGAAATGCTCCATCTCTCCCAGTAAAACACTTGAACTTTGGACGGGAATACAGGGCCAATGGTTCTCTCACTTCTGAGCCAGGTTTTCTGCGGCTCACTCAAGAATGTGCCTCCCAGCTATCTGGCCTCTCAGTGGATCCACAGCAGTAATGTTCTGGTTGTTTGTTTCAAATGTTCCTCCTGCTAATGTAATAGTGCTCCAAGGCCTTGAGTCTTGTTAGCTCTGACAGGTGGGGGTATTATTTCCCTTCAGATGAGAAACACATAGACCAGATATGTCACAAGATACGTGGAGTAAAGCCTTTCATAACTACTTGCCATGTTCTAACAAATAGCTTCAAAGTTAATATCACCTAATGTTTAAGTCACAGTTGTCAAATATCACAGATCCCCTCTCTGTGCACTCACCCACACAGTCATTTGCGAGATACAAGCTCTTTCTCTGTAACTACATGCTGCCACTTCCATGTTTGGCTCAGGTAAAAGCTGCATGTCATGGATCCAGATTATTTTAGTTGGAAATATTAACAAAACGGACTGAGGGGAACAAAGAGAATTGCTTGTATTTACCACTTGGCTGGACCAGTCATGTGTGCTCAAGCATGAAATCAGTACTGTAACCAAACATTTTAGAATCTGTTAACACTGGAGATATAAAAGTAAAGCTTACAACACTCAACATGACCAAGAAAAGTGCACATCCAGCTGGAATGTTTTTCCACAATAAGCGCCATCTCTCAGTAATTTATCACTGAATTACTGTCATACTATGTTTGCATTACGCAGGACTTTTTTAAGTGAACTTTCATATCATCCTACTGGAGTTGACATGCTGTACTGACTGGGATTTTGTTTTGTCTGACAGCGCCTATATTTTGCACTCATCACGTTTTATTTGAGTTCATTATATGAGTCGGTTAGGGGTTCAAAATAGTTGAAAGTAAGACTGTAAGACTGCTGACAGCTATTAAGGATGAAAATCGTTTGGCTGGAAGGTGCTTAAACTTTTAACAATCAGATAGTATAGTTGTAATGTCTTACAACAGTTCTAAATTAATATGCCAGTATTTCAACTGCACCTAAAGAGAGCGACAGTTGGACTTTGCTACAGAGCTTGGTGCTGAAGTTATGAAATACTGAAAAATAGCTTAGTTTGTAGTTAAGAACAACCAGCAAATAGCTAAGAACCAAAAAACCAACCACTGGTGAGAAAAAAAGTCCAAAAAGGAAGAGGTGCTTTGAACTACTGTGTAATTCTCCACTTTATGAGTTAAATGTACTGTATGGAACAACAAACTGGAGTCTTTGCTACCTATAGGAGTGACTATAGATTAACCTGTGACAACTGTCTCTTATGAATACATGTAAAACATTTATTGAGCTGTGCAAAGACATGAACCTCCATAGGTCATAAATGATCTGTAATCCAGTCTTTTCCACTGCTGCAGTGCCTTCCATCCCAAAAGTGTTAACCTGTCTTTAAAGCCTGTATTGTACTGGCCTACATTTGATCCATGTGGCTACAAAGCTAATGTAAAGTAGTGTGAATCCCACATACTATGCGCAAACGCACACAAATACATACGTACACCGTGCACACTTTTGTACAATAAGGATGGTTGCGGATATAAAACAGATGAAGAGTAGGCTGCTGCTCTGCAGAGAACATCCATTTTCTCTTTCCGCTTCTGTCTTTCTTTCCTTTCCCCAAAATCTTCTCTCATACCCCCCTACATATCTCCATGACAACCACAAAATAAAGCAGAACTGCCACAACTGCTCTACCATTTCATGTAGACAATGTGTAAAGATGAAAGAGTACATGATGGTAGTACTAGTGTTGCTATAGAAACCCTGTCTCTATTGCCACTAACAAATGTGCTTATTTGATGTCTGTATGAGACAGTTGGTCCAGCAGGATCAAAACAAGGAAAAGGAACAAACTGCACATAATATACCTACACTACAAATAGGTATTGTAGGTGATGCACTCCACTGCAGTGTGTCAAAGATCACATCTGGCAAGTCAAACCGGCAACCAAAGCTTTAAAGCTCTGAATTGGGACCTCTGTCCTTACCGACAATTCCCACCATTTGATTCATCTGACCAAAATTCTAGCCTAAGGGCTGCAATTAATAGCCAAGCTTGAGCTCCATGCAAGTTTGTGTTTAGCAATAACAGCTCCATCAGACACTCAAGTGTCTGAAAGTGGAGGGGCGTGCATATGTGCTTTTGAGCATATTAGTGAGTGTGTGTTTGTTTGTGAGATTGTGTTTCAGCATCAGCGTGAGTGCCTGCTCTCCTTACCCAGGCAAGTCACGTCCTCACCCAGACACAAACGAAACGAGAAACACAGGCAGCTGCAAGATACTGCCAGAGAATAAGGGAAGAATGGGTGGAGAGGGATAAAGATATAGAGATGGAGAGAAAAAGAAGGGGGGTCCTCAAAGAAAAGTTGTGGGAGGTGATGGACAGTGTTTCCTATTTCCTGTTTGGCAGCTTTATTTGCTTACCTGAGCCTGAGGCTTGGAAAACAAGCTTCAGCTGTCATGCTATTACCACAAATTCCAACTTATAGTCAATTCCCAACAGTCTATACCTCCCCAAATCCGATGGGGATTTTAGAACGAAATTGAGCATCATCAGAGAAAAATAGAGGAAATGACAAACTGGGAGGTTATGGACAATAATGCGGTGGTAGCAAAGAGAAGCAAAAAAAGGTATAAATAAATAAATAAATAAAATAAAACTGACAAATTAGGAAAAGAAATTAAGGGTCCGTGGAGCAGGGTGGAGAAGGAACAATATAATGGTTTAGGAAGAGAAAAGCAATGAGTAGAAGTACTAAAAGCAGGAAGGATAGCTGGGCAGCATAAATGGAAAGAAGAAATCGTGACTGGGTGGTTTTGAGGTATAAATGTTGCATGGGACAGCTGTGTAGTAAATACTCCACATAGATACACAGATCATGTCAGGGAAACTAGACAGTAATATGGAGGTTAACACAAAGGGGGAAAAAGCTATCTACAATCTACCCTAGGAAAATCTGATGCACTGCAGCACTAGCTAAATAATGTAATCAGTAGTTTAGGATGGTGGTTTGGAGGTTGGGTGTCCAGCCTTTGGAAGTAAGCCTAGATAATCCTGTCGACTGCTGGTGTGTATGTCTTTGTGTGCACATCAAGGTGGGATGGGGGGCTAATAGACGTATAGCAGTGGAATGAGGGCTAATGATAAAAGACTCATACTGAAGCAGATGTGGAGAAAGGAGAATGGGAGGAAGATGGGGGCATGAGGATAACTGAACCATAATTCAGGTGATGGAAAGGTTTTTGAGATATGTATTTGATGATTGTGATAGCTACATGTTGTCCTGGTGGACAATTGCAGTTAGCGAAACTGAACAATCCCTGATCAATCACTGTCCATTTGAAGCCTAGAAACCATAACAAGGACTAATACTGGCGTTTTTATTTTATTTTATCATTTTAAGAGTTTTGAAGGTGCTGTATTTTTATCTAAAGTAGTGTATATCTGCTCTGATCTAAACTGCTAACTAATCCACTGCCTACAGAGCATTACTTAAAGCTACAATATGCAACTTAAAATAGTGTTAGCATGAGGTTCTAGATCAATCCACTATGCTCTGCCAAGCCATTTATCTTCCAGCTCTGCTGTGATTTAATGCATAGTAAAATATATTAAATGAAAATCTCTAAAACATACTTATTGTATATACCCAAAATTAAATTACCAGATTGGGTAAAAGGTTTAACACTGCTACTATCTTCTGTTGCCTGAAATCAACAGTTCATTATTGGAATGTTTTATTGACAGTGGAGCTTTGTTGTTGATATTATGGTTATTTGTTTGTTTTGTCTCAGGAGGTCCTCTTGGTTTAGTTAAACTTTTGTTTTGTATCCCTGCGTTAATTTATCTAAAAGATTTCACCTGTGTTCCTATGTCATGTTTTTCTACATGTGTTTTGTCTGTAGCATTTAAAGCATCTACACAGTCATACTTATATATATAATATATAATATATATAAATATATACAATGACTGCCACTGTTTCATTACTATCTAATGTGGTAGGAAACCTTCTTAATACAAAGAGACCTCCAAGGTAATTTCCACTCAGTTAATGGGAAACACATGTAAGAGTGTGTGTGACCTTGAATGTGGGTTGTTCAGTGTTTGATTTGCCAGCATCAGGAACAGTGTGAGTATTTTTAGAGGCAATTAGTTCTGTAATCTAACAGCAATGATAAAATAAATATATGCCTTTAAGTGACAAACTGGGGAAGATGTGGGGAGATACTGAGTATTAAAGAAAGTGAAAAATGTGCATGTGTTGTGTTTGATATAGGTTGTATTTCAACTTTAATCATAAAACCCTAAACCTACTAGTAGTACAGTCAGTCTCTCGCCAGACTTTACATCTGGGATGCAGGATGACGGCTGCGATGGTGTTTGACGGTCTAGGGATTTCCTGTGTCTGTGTTAGTGTCAGTTCCCATCTGTCATTTAATTCTCCTCGAGCCTTGCCATCCCCCCATTATGAAATGGCACCACTGTGTGATGGATACTCTGGATTAACTCTTGCCTTGGTGAATGACACTCTATGCTTGATATAAAGTATAGACGCACACACACACACACATATCTAGCTGACGCTGTGGTCAATTTTTCCAAGTAATATTTTCTCTCTTTCTAACACCCTGACAAATAACACCTCCTGTAATAGCCACATAACACCACCCTTATGGTCAAGGACATAGGTGATTGTCCTTTGTGTGTGTATGGGTGCATATGATGTTGTAAAAAAGTTTTAGAGTGTTTGTGTGCATAAATGAGTTTGTGTATGCGTATGTGTGTGTTGTGGACAGCTGTATAAATTAGGATTTCTATATGTGTGTTTGAGTGCTTATAAGCGTCAAATGAAAAGCAGTGAGGATGAGATGAGCTGCCCCCGCCGGCTTAAATGAACCCATCATCAAATCAATCCCATTAAAATCCAAAATACTTGTGATTATAGACGGGTCCAACAGATTGGCTCTGCATGCTAAAAAACTCACCACCAAAAAACGTTTCATGTCACCCCCCTTCCCACTCACTCTTCTCGTTCCCTTACATAAATAGACGCTTACATCTTTCTCCATAGACTGCTCATATTTCCTCTTTCATGGATGTTATGTAGTTACAAGAATATACAGTAGTTTAAGCACTGAGATCTTGGGCTTTCCACTCTCCTGCTTACTTGCTTGCAAGGAAAGCACAAACTTTATGCAGCATTGGATATAACTGTTAAATCTTTAAAATGTAACTCAAAAGCATAATGCTCACTGATATACAGTGTAACTCTGAGTGATTTTATGTTCAGAGTAAAACGTCCATGGAGTGGCACTTTGACTGGACGCCTGCCAGTGCTCAACTCTTGCTCCATCTAACCTTCTCTTTTGACGGCATATGAGGACAGCAGTCCTGAGAGTGTATTTAGGCACCGCTGTTTACAACAGTCTAGATTGTTTACAACCAATATTTCAGTTACTGTTAGCAGGACACCAGTGAATTCTGGAGGAGGCCATTTTTTCCCCCTCACTAAGCCTCTGTTGTAGCTCAAGCGATGCCAGTAAGCACACCATTAATCTGCTTTTAATTAGATTAAAGCATCTCTCGCAGAAACAGGAAGCAGCACTCTTGTGTTGTGAACGGGTCCAAACAAAGGCTCCAATTGGCAAGTACGCTTCCTCCTACTTCCCTGGAATCATTCTTGTGTCATAATTATCACTTTGCCCCAACTGCTTACGTTTGATGAGGTGGCAGAGGGAGGGGGCGAATGACATGGTTAATTATCTGAGGAGCCGGTTGGTGTCAGCTACGGTGGTTTTCACTTTTTTAGACTTTTTTATGGAAAGTTTAAAGAACTTTAATAACAGCTCATCTCTGCTGCCGAAGTGGGAGGAAATGCTGTTAAGTTTATGCACTGCCAAAGAGGATGTGGTGGGAATTAGAGATGCCCCACTACCCTTTGCCAAGCACAGGTGGATAAATGCTGTTATGCATCAACACACACAAACATACATGCTAATCTGCAAGGACTTCATTCCACTAATGATATATAGAGCTGCTCCTCTCCACATGACCTCCTAGGAATAGCATTATTATGCAAACCCCTTTATACTTCCAACAAAACACAAGGTGGTCCCAGTTAAATAAATATCGCGCTCCCCTCATTTGTTTTTTACTGCGCCTTATTATCACTCCTTTTCATCAATGCCTGTGTGAAATGGCTCGTGAGAGGAGGGTGGAGGGGTGAAGAGGGGGTTGCAGTAGCTAAAATGTCAGCTACAAGCCTCTGGCTGTTCACATAATTAGTCCTTTTTCTGAGCTGTGCTTAGTTTTATCATTAACAACAAAGCAGGAAAAGTGATGGGCACGTGAGCAGTGTGAGGTTAGCTGTGGCCAACTAAGCAGGCGCAGTGAATGGTGGCACACCCTACAGCTGGTGTGATTGAGATGGTGTGAGTGTGATTCAATTATAATCTCAGGTGAAGTGGGGAGGAAGGTTTGAGTGAAAAATTTAGCTTCTGGAGTGAATTTTTAACACATTAAATGATGTGGAAAAATATATATATATTTGGCATACTTGTCACACTTCAAATATTCAGACCATTAAATAAATTATATGACTTAAATCATGTCACTTTAACAAAGACAATTCCTACCTTCACCCCATTTGTGAGCTGTCCCACCAGGGAGGAGAGGACACTAGACCTGAGTATGGTAAAGAGGCATACAGCTCAACTGCTCTCCCCCCTCTGCGCAGGTCAGATCACAACCTGGTTCACCTACTCCCACAATATATACCCATGGTTCAGAGCCAGCCAGCCACCATTAAACTGTAAAGAGGTGGTCAGTGCTGCCCTGCAGGGATGCTTTGAGGCCACAGACTGGGAGGCTCTCTGTGAACCTCACGCTGGGGACATTGAGAACCTGGCAGACTGCATCAGAGACTACATCAACTTTTGTGTGGTTACCCTTGTACTCACAAAAACTATTTGCTGCCTCCCTAACAACAAGACCTGGGTCACCAAGGACATCAAATCCCTCATTAACGAGAAAAGGATGGCATTCAGATCCTGTCATAGGGAGGAAGCGAAGGGGGTCCAGAGACTGCTGTTAGGATCAGGTAAGGGAAGGAAAGGATGATGACTGTGGGGACTGTGGATTGGGCCAACAAATTTAATAATTTTTTCAATAGACTTCATGTGGTGGTAAGAAAGTGGAGGTGGTGTCAGAATACAAATGCCTGGGAGTCTACATAGACAATTAACTGGACTGGACAACAAATTGAACTAATTACAAAAAAGCCCAGAGCTGGTTGTATTTTCTGAGGGGGCTCAGGTCCTTCAATGTCTGAAGTACCATGCGGCAAATGAGTCTGTGGTGCCCAGTGTCATCTTCTATGCTGTTGCCTGTTGAAGGAGCAATATGAAGGTGGCAGACACTAACAGGTTGGACTAATTAATCAGGAGGGTTGATTCTGTTTTGGGTGTGGAGCTGGAACCCCTTCATACTGTGGCTGAGAGGAGGATGCTGTCTAAACGCCTCTCAATCCTGGACAATCCTTCCACTCATTACACAGTGTTTTAGATTGCCAGAGGAAGACATTCAGTCAAAGACTGATCAATGTTAAATGTTGAAAGAGCACACAGGAGATCCTTTTTCCCATTAGCCATTAAACTGTAAGAAACTGTAAACTGTAAACTCCTCCACCTACTGTAAGGGTAGGGGTACTGACAACATTATCATAATCATTAATCATTTATGCCATCACTGTTACTGCACAACATTCCACCCCTGACTAGTATTCCATCCATCCAGATATCCTTTGTTCTTTTTGAGTATTTTTGTATTGGTGTTTGTCTATTTGTGTTGGTGTGGTTATTTCCTGGTTGCGGTTATTTACTTTGCTTTTGAACCGAGAGCAGAAGTAAAAAGGCATAACAATTTCCCTCTGGGATTAAGTTTAAGAGTTTTTTTAATTGTGATACTTGAAAACACAATTAAATTTTCAAGTTTAAACTGGGCAATAAAACATCTGTGCCTTAATTCACATGCATAAATTACTGTGTCTCACTTGAGGCAGCTGTTTAGAGCAGGTAACTGTGTCACTATAAATTCCAGAACTGCATAACTTGGGCATCGATTTTACTTTTTAAAAATGTCGTATGCCTTTAAATAAGAAGTGTCCTGAGATACAATATCCCTTTTTGTTTTGTTTTACTGTTTGTTATCCAATTTGGCTTTATTTGATTTGATTCGATGAGGCAAATTATTGGAAGTGTTTAACTATAATACCAATTGGTCACTTATCACAACTCGTGATAGACTGGACTCCTTTAGGAGGGATATAGGAGGATCGACTTTCCTAAGTACATGACTGCATCCAGTATAACAACTGACACCATATATAAAGAAGGTGTAATGCCAAGGGAAATGTATTGACAGAGGCCACAAAGAGACAGAGATTGATATAAGGTGCCAGACAGTCTGGATCCATGCCTGTGGAGTGGACGCTATGTGTCAAGATGGCAGAGAAGCTGTGAGTGAGAAATTATGTGTGAATGTGCATGAGCATGTGTCCATGCAAGTGTTATATGTTTATATGCATACTATTTGTTTGTGTGCATGCTTGGTATTCCATCTCTGCGGCCTGGTGAGACATTTATGAGGAAGCCATCATCAACTGGGGTCTCACTAGGCTGTGAAATGTGACGGCACGGAATGAGGGGATGGAGATGAGGCAGCTGGTGCCACAGAGCAGTGTTTTTATTCCGAACAAAAGGGATACGTGATTCACCAAATTGGTCAACAGGCTCCAAGCTAGCAAGATGTCAGCGAGGCAAAGAGTCAGAGCTGACTACATGGGTGTTAAATTCGACCAGCATTGGTCTACCTCTTGGAATTTGGCATATAGTTAATTATTCATGATATTCTGCTTAATATTGGATGCAAAGATGCTTTACCTTGAAAAATTGATTTGTTAGAACATATTTACTCACTACAGCAGGGCATTCATTGTGCCTTTGGGTAAGACTAGCTTTTCCCCACTGCATATTCTGTGCCTCAGGAATATTACAAGGAGGATTAGAAGAATCAGATTCATGCCACAGAGCCATTAAGTGAAATATTTCTCCTTCCACAATCGGCAACAACAGAGACAAAAATTGAAAGTGTAGCGCAGTTGAATTCTGTTTTGCTGAATTCAACTGAGCCTCTGACATTTCAGGCTTCAAGAGCTGAGATGCATCAGTCACAGAGATGACTCTGATATCAAAACAGTCAGTATTCATTATGGTACAGAGCTCTCCAGTGGGATGATATCAAAGAAGGATATACAACACAATACATAAAAGCTCTCAATAGTGTTGTGTGTCAGTGCTGAGACCGCTCCACAAATTAAATGCTTGGCTTGCAAGACAAAGCAGTGAGATGCATTACACAGTCGTCATCTTGGTAAACGCTGTTGTTTTCACTATTGCTCAATGTCTGGTTGCATTGACGATGGAAGCACAATAAATCTGTGAGGGATAGAGAGAGCACTGAAGAGGCAGGGAGCAAAAGAAATTAGTATTAGTGTAGAAAAAGAAATAGAGCAAAAGGGCAGGCTCGTGGAAGGTGGTGCAGATGCATTAAGCACAGGACTTTTTTGCTTTAATGCTTATCACTCAGATTCTCCTCACTGTCACATTCGACTGATAGAGCCCTAATTAATGCAGTTGGGATCAATCAGCCTCACTGGAAACTTGAACAGAAAGTTGAACAGAAAAAAATCACTGGGGTACCGGAGAAAACAGCATATTTCTACAGTACTGTTTATTATGGTCTGTATGAAATATCTCAACAACTAATAAATTTTCCCCACATTTGATACAATCATGGAGAATAGTCAGTCAATTTTGTGATCACTTAACTTTACATCTGTACCATCACTTGGCCAAGATTTTTAGCCTAAGGCCAAGTGCCTAAAAAATATCTGTCCTATCAGTGTTAGCTTTACTGTGTTAATTAGCATATTTACAACCTATTTTTATGTACTGTACACAAAAAATACATAGATTTTGTAGGTGTATGATATCCATACAGGTGATTATTTCAGCAAAGTTCATATTATTTGTAAAAATGACTTTACTTGGTGGTGGTGCAGTGGTTAGCACTGTCACCTCACAGCAAGAAGGTCCTGGGTTCAATTCCCGGGGTTTCTGTCTCCCTGTGTTTGTGTGGGTTCTCTCTGGGCACTCTGGCTTCCTCCCACAGTCCAAAGACATGCAGTCAGATTAACTGGGGACTCTAAATTGCCCGTAGGTGAGAGTGTAAATGGTTGTTTGTCTATATGTGGCCCTGCGATAGACTGGCGACCTGTCCAGGGTGTAGCCCGCCTCTTGCCCGTATGCCGACTGGAATAGGCTGCAGCACACCTGCGATTCCTATAGGGACTAAGTGGTTCAGGAAATGGATCGATGGACGGACTTTACTTCACTTTAGATTTTAAAGGTTTGTTTAGACAAATCTTCTGATCTGATGGCCAGAGAGCAGTACTATGCATGTGGTGACAACCACAGCAACCATCACAGGAAGGCTAAAAGCACACTTTTAGGTCGTAAGATGATTTTAAAATGGGTAGTAATGCCTTTGTTTAGTTACTGACAGTAGCTTTCTACTATTCCCTGACATCTTCTATCTTGTAGAAGTCTGTGAGGTCTGTGTCTGCTAACAAGCCAAACTAAGATGGCAAGAATCATTAACATTATACTGTTTTTGCATAAAATAAGGATAGATCCTAACTCCTGAAATGAATGCTGAAGCTTAAAGCACCACTGTACCTACAGTAGACACAGACTAAAAACCTGAGCTACATGGTGACTATATTCTTAATCATGATAAAATAAGCAGAGGTTCCTGAATTTCAAAAATAGAGAAGTAAACCCTACAGTCTTAAAGAGGTAAGATCTGCACATGCTCAGTCATCACACCTCTCCTCCTCCTTCTTCCTCTCACTTGACCTTTCTCCAATCAAAAGGTTTATGCAGTGGTTTCAATTAACTGCTTGGAAAATGTTTCATCATCTCAGGGAGTGCCAAACTCACAGGATCTTTAATGAAATGTGTCTTTTCACACTTCTTAATCGCCATCCCTTTCTCTTTCTCAGCCTCTGTTCTAGGCAGCATGAATAATGGACCGCCAGTAGCTCTTAACTTCTCCGGTGATGTATGTGCCTGCAACAGGTCTCCTTTCTAGTGCAACTACCCCAGCCTTACAACCACACAATTAATCAGTTAGAGTGAACAAGGTACATAACCAACTAGATGTACAGATCACAACATTGGCAAGACATATCTGTTAACTGAGTTTATAGAGTCGTCAGATACTAAGGTTGTGAAGGGCAACTTCACCTTGCTTCGGGAGTTTGGGGAGTACGTGTAGATGCAGACTTGGTTTTCTTGTCTACCTTGCTCTTTTCTTTTTCTTTACACACACACACAAACAAAATTAATCATAGCCCACTGCCAGGTCCAGCCTGGTCCCAACACTGACCTCTTTCTGTCTGACATCAGATCAGGCCTGGGATACACATGTAATCTCCCATATCTCCTTTAGCCATCGCCACCGAATCAGAGCTGCTCTCTCTCTCTCTCTCTCTCTCTCTCTCTCTCCGCAAACTTTCCAATAATGACCAGTGGATGTGGTGGAAAGTGGCATACAAAATTAAACCCAAGCAAAGACACATTTTCAAAAACAAACAAGGTAGCCAGGTGTCCTTTGCGGTCTCTCAGTCACTTTACAGAGGAGGAAAAATGGATAAGTGTGCTTTAAATGTCAATGGGGATTTTACTGGTGATTAAGCTTATTATCAATAAATCCCACTGTTATTCACCTGTGTGTAAAGCTAATAAACGTTAAATATGATTTGACTGCAAGCAAGAAAATACATGAACACACACATTTCAACTGTGTGTGACATTTAGGTCTACATAGAGAATTGCATTCTCTGGATATAAATATTTGCCTGTTGTAATGTAATCACACCACAATTGTAACCATTATAGTGTAGATCCACAGACTCAGGATGGCAGTTTGGCTTTCACTCATGAAACTGCAGTGAGTGAGAAATATTAATTCTCATCTTTAGAACTCATCTGCTTTCCGTTTCTTTAGAAGTGATAAAAAAGGCAAAATCGGCTTAACTTGGAAAAGCAGCTCCATTAATTGTTCCTTCCTTAATGAGAGCCCACTTTGCATTGTTAATGTGGCTAATTAACAGTCAAACAGGAAGTGGTATTGACTTTGAGTGCCTGCCACTAGACACTGATAAAGGTGCTGATGTGTAAATACCACATTAGGGTGTGTAACAAGTTCATATAAAATTCCACAGACACCATTAGACCGATGGACAGCAACACACAAACACATTCACCTTTCCACAGCAGAAAGTATTATATATAATGGCTCGCAGACAGTCAAATACACATAATGATTTGTTTATATGACCGTCACAACTGTCTGTCAGTTCCAAAAGCAAAGGCAAAGGCAGCATGCACAAACACAGTTAGTCATTCACAGTAAGTACCAGAGTCACAGTGAGGACACAAAACTCTTCAAACCTCAATGTAGTGACTTTTCCAAGCTGCCCTTGACATAGAACTGATAAGCGGGCATACAATTGGTGCGAACAAATGAGAGATGATTACAAAACACAGACATACTGATCTTGTCTTATCAACTCTATTTTCATATTTGTCAGTACAGTGTGATGTCTATCAGTAACCCCATGGGGCTTTAAGCAACAACTATTTTCATTATCAATTAAAGGAACAGTTTAACTCTTTGTCAAACACTTCAGGATAGCTAACTTACAGTATATAGCTAACTTAATAGCACAAGGACTGGAAACAGGGAGAAACAGAAAGTTGTAATCTTGTTCTGATTGACTACCTGAAAGTAAATTTTGACTAAACTCTTAATTAAACTCTTTCTTTATCTTTGTATCTCAAAGATCAGAGTAATTCAGGGGAAACCTGTGAGCACAGCAGTAAGAGCTCCCTCATGTATTTTGGTTCTGCAGTTACAAAGGTAATCCCACTTAAATTGATCTAGATACAGCTCCATATTTCTCTTAAGGTGGGTGTGGTAAAAAAAGTTCAGGCATCAGTACATCCAGAGTAAGAATGTAATTTATCTCTTAGAAGACAAAAAAGACAGCTGTGAGCAGCAAAGTTCTCCTGTGGGTGGCTGTGTTATAAATCCACAATCTACAATCAATAGAAAATATTCTTTTGTTCTTGCCAGGTGGAGACTCCAGGAAGTGGCTGGTCCACACATTAAAATGTCAGCAGATAATACAGTTCTGATTTTATGCAGATAAAATAAACAAGGCATGATATGCTGTTAGCTTATTATGTACCACATATATGTGGCTGACTAGCTAGATAATGACTAGATAATTCATTAACCTCTCAAGCAACCTCTTTTCCCCAAATGTCAAACTTTTCTTTTCATCTGTAAATTTTGTATCTTGCTCAACCATC
Organism: Helostoma temminkii; assembly: GCA_900302695.1. Taxonomy (NCBI): domain Eukaryota; kingdom Metazoa; phylum Chordata; class Actinopteri; order Anabantiformes; family Helostomatidae; genus Helostoma; species Helostoma temminkii. The sequence goes on from OMLM01003366.1 coordinate 88,539, forward strand.
TAACTTATTTATTCTTTAGCTTAAGTGATGTCTTTAAATTTCTTAAACTGTCTCTCCCACAGTCTAAATAAAGCTGATTGCTTCTGCAGACTCATTAATTATGTGACTGATTGTTTCAGCCCTAAACCCCCCCCCCCCAAAAAAACGAAGAAAAAAAACAAAACGTGTTAGGAAACTTTAAGCATCATCCTCAATAAGGTGCAGTAGTCACCAGTGTATCCCAGCACAGTATGTAAGAGACAAAGCATTAGATGCCCTTTAGCTACAAACTTGGTAGAGCTCAGCATACAATAACCTTTTGTATGCCAGTACATTGTTTTCAACAAAAAAGTGATTTACAGAACCGATGCCCTCAAAAGCTGCTAACAATTGACTGTCACACTGAAAGTGAAAAAACAGTCAAACAAAGCTTAATTACCAGGTCGCCTCCTATGCTTTTGACCAGTCTACATGATCTGCCTCCAACCATAAAAATCCCACTTATGTCCTCCAGCATTGTTATCAAAGATCTAATTCAGTTTCCCTTTGTCTTCATCTAAATTAAGTTCTTTCTACATAAGGTAGTTCCAGACTCTCTCTCCCCTGCGAGTTTCTTATTCTACACTGAAGTTTTAACAAACGGATGTATTGCTTGTCAGACAAGCACCTACCTTTTGATGGTTCTGTGCGTTTGGGAAGATCCAGTGTGTCATAGTTTTTGTCGTTTTCGCCATTTTTCCTGCCTGTGTAGAGGAAAGTGGATAGAAGACAATGTCAGTGTCATCCTCATACTAGTGGTTTATAACAGACAATGTAATAGACACCAGAATTAGACCAATGTGTGTTTGGGCTAATATCTCATCTTTGAACAGTATAAATCATAACTGCACTCTTTTTGATAGAAGAAAATATATCATCAGTGGCAATCAAACTACATATAGATGAGATACAAAATGCTTGGTAAATTTAGATATTGGTCTAATCCAGGTCTCCATTACAACCCAACCACAATAAAGCATGAAGGCGTGCATGTGCACACAATATAGCAATCTGTAGGTGGGATATGGGTCAACACACATACATTGAATTCACATTGTCTTCTACAGTATACCAGTGTGTTCACATGGGTGAAATGGCAGATATTGCAAATTCATACACCATGAGTGCAACAAGATTCTAATATAATAGCAGTAAATCCTGAGAAGGAAAAAACCTTGAATAATGAAGCAGAGTGTAAAAGGAATGGGGAGGTGATGAGGCGACTACAGCACAACCAGCTAAGTTTATTTCACATGCACATGGACATGCCTATGGGACAATACAGAGATGTATTTCTTCTAAAACTGTCAAAGCCAGTTTAGCGACCTTGGCATAGTATCATCTCAATTATTTAATCTAGGACAATAAACAATACCCAATTCCTTGTCATTGCAAACAAATCAAACTGTAAATCATTGCCTCTGTATTGAGCAGTGTAGATGTAGTAGATGCATAGAAGTAACACACAGGATATTGTGTGTAGGTTCGATGGTTTAGCTGAACAGTAGCCATGGTGTTGGAATTGCACCCTGCTGTCAGTTCAAGTTGTCAAACTGAAGTTCAACATTTTGGTATACATTAATGCAGTTTCTAGCTGATTCAAATGAGGTTTGTTTTATCTTACTACACATGTTCTAAAAATTCTTGATGTAGAAAGGACCTATCTTCAGGACTAGCTTAGCTAGAATAGCTTGACCATTACTGCAAAGACATTAGAGTATGATATCAATAATTTCCGTTAACCATCAACAAGAAAATTAGCAAAGAATGTTTCTTGGGTATAACGCTGACTTTTAATATTTGCAGAAAGATAAGTACTTTTTAAAGAGAGTGAACTGTAGCACCAAATCCTAAATAGTGGTATCAATAATCCATGTAATTCAAAGCTTCTATGCACACACAAGCAAACACTAACAGGATATGCAGCAGAGCTTGACATTCATGCCTAAACACAATGCAAAAGTATACATTTAGTAGCAGTTTGTAAAAGGCTTTTCACATCTATTAAATAATTAATTCACACTAAAAATTTTTGGATGAGACATTTTAATTTTTATAACATATTTAATTAATTTGATTAGTCAAGCTCTACTTAATGACCTGCCAGAGTCTGATGAACTTACCTGTTTTACCTTCTTTCTGAGTCAATATAATACTCAGTGCTACGGTAGATAGGGAAGGTGAAGGAATGAATGTGGAATGAGTGAAACACCACGGTACTCTAAAGTCCTTGGAACTTTCAGGTTTTTGGAGGACACTCAGAACTACTTCTAACTATATTCTACAGCCAGCGTGAAGAGGGAAGAGGAGGAGAAGCAGGAACAGAGGGGGGAGAGCAAGGAGGAGAGCTCAAGTGAGAAGGTCTAAAGGGGGGGCACTCACCTTGATTAAACCATTCCTCTATAGTTAGCCAAGGAAGCAGCAGCAATGCCAAAAAACACAAAGCAGGGAGAAGAGAGAAAAGGCATGGTGAAAAAGAGTGTGTTTGTGTGTGTGCGTGTCAAGAAGCTGTGCAATATATTTTAGCAGTGTTCCACAAAAAGGAAGTCGTGTTTAACTGAACAGCAAGGGTGAAATAGTGAAGGGGAGAGAGAGAAAGACCAACACAGAGAAGGAAGGAGAGAGCAGAGAGAAAAGGTAAGAAGTACTTGTGAGATAAAAAAAAGAGGTGAGCTAGGAAGCCATTAGCAGCCCATAGGTATTCTCTAGGAAACATGTTCAAAGAATTGGCATCAGTAGGATGGCTTTTAGAGAGAAAGGGAGAGGGAGAAAGAAGCCGTCAAACAGCCTGAAAAAGTGTGAAAGATAAAGGAAAATGGGAAAAGATAAGAAGATAAAGGTAGAAGGAAAGATAAGAGGAATCAGCTTCCATTGTCAGACAGAAGAGGGTAGAGTCACACAGTGAAACATATACATAAAAACAGCACAAGCTGCCAGCATTTGTATAAGTGCTTCATTAAAATAACTATGTGGGAAGAATAGAAAATGTGCTCAAATAAGGAAATTACAGCCAAGAATCAGACTGTTTATTAACTAAACGTATGAGTTGAATGGCACATGTTGATCATAATATCACACTTTATAATGAATGTGACATTAAACTGAAGACGAGGCCGATTTTGCCTACATACGGAAACAAATTACTAAGCTTACTGCAGACAGTGTTGCTTACCTGCCTCCATGCTCCTTTGTAACTGTGTTTAATGTTCTTGTGCCTGAGCCTCTTTTCTCTGAAAGCTAAACATGTCTCATTATTCTATATGTGTGTGTGTACATGTGTGAAAGTATTCATGTGGTTAATTGGTTTCTTTATAAGTCTGTGCACATGTAAGCTACTGTGTTGCTCTGACCCCTGAACTGCAGGATTCTCCACTGAGTCATTAGAAGTCAAGGGTCACTAGCTGGTGGTCACACCTCATTGGCTGACTGATTAATGACAGCCATTACTGTTGTACAGCTGGTAGATAACAGTGTCATTTTGCTAACAGCCTGGGAGAACACTGATTCAGATGTCGCTAACAACACATACATACATACATGGCACATCTGTTAAGCAGGGTCAATAATGCCAAAAACCTCCTGATTTAATAAACAGGCTCTTCGTTCCAGACGTCAGTTTTAAATCAGATCTGTATGAACCAAAACAGCCAGAGAAGAACATACCTCCACTAAATTTCTAATCGATATTAAGAATTGCATTTTTGGACGGCTCCATACATATTCCACAAGAAAGGAAAGAGTGGTGTGTATTCTATCTGTCCGAGTATCACTGAAAACAAATAGTTAGGGCTGCTAAGTAAAATGTTCCATAAGAACTGTTCGTTAACTTATGTAAATCACTATAATTTCTATTTTTAATTTTCCATGAGTAGATCTTTAAGAGGAAGAATACTCCCTTGAAGAGGTCCACAGTTATAAATTTTACAAGTGACTATTCTCATTCTCACCTTTGGCCTTCTTGCCTCCAAAGCAGCCAGCGTCATCCTTCTTCTTCCTCTGTGGTCCTGCTGAGCCAGGGGCTTGTAGTGCTGATGGGTCCTGGAACTTTTCAGCCCCTGGCACCTCTTTGTGGACGTGGTAGGAAAGGTTCCTCATAATACAAACACAGTTTTCCACAGACTAATAGAAAAAAAAGATAGATACGTTCTCATTTAGAAGCCCATCTCTCTATACTGTATGTATAGCAATTGTACATTGTATTAGCATTAAATATTTGTGTTTCAGTAAGTGAATGAGTCATATGTGGCATTACTTTATTGTCCATGTCTTTCTTTCCTACAGCTGATTGGAGAGCGTGCAGCAGGGCGTCCACCAGTCCCTCACATTCCCTCAGTCTGCGACGAGCCTCTGCCCCATCTGAGCTCACATTTCTGCAGAGACAAAGTCAGAATTCTGTAATATCTAAACCTTGGACTATATTAAGGATATACAGTAAATGTACTAAGAACTTTTCTTTTCGCCTTAATATCTCCCTCTGTCTGCCTCAACAGTGCACTGCAATAAATCCAGACTGCTTTAGAATGAGTCTTAAGAAAATGATGAATATAAATATCATTTTTGCTACAAAGGGAAATGCCACCCCTCTTACATCAGCCAGTGCCCTGAGCACAGCTCCTATAAGCACAGCAGAGCGCTGCTGCAGTTTTAGAGCTTCTGTCTGACTGACTGTGAAAAGCAAGGGTTTAAAGAGGGTTACGGGATAGCTGGGGCTCCCGCTCCTCACCAGGGACTTCATTTATGAGAGCTTCCAACCCTCATAATCCCATTAGTCAACCCTCAGTTAGCCCTGTGGAAGAGTGGCAGCCTTGTGAAGGTAAGAAGAGCTGGAGTGCTTTATAGTTCTCTGTAGACTGAAACATATATCTGCTACATGTATGGATTTTTAGTTTAGCAACTGCAAAGCCATATTGTATTTGAATGAAATGAGGATAATCCTTTTGTGATCAGTTTGGACATACAACTCCACCTACTGAGCTACACAATGAGTTGAACCCCACAGATACTGTACACATAAAGACCCAGCTATCTTCTCTGTGAGTTTTTCTGCCATCTGTCTACAGAACTGCAGAATCATCCTGCAATTCACGCTAATCAAAAGTCAGCTTTGGTAGAGACCAGGCAGACAACACCAGCCGCTCATAAACCAAACCCCATCTGTCTTCAGCTGTCAGAAAACATTCACCACCTCCCCTGTAAACGGATCCAGAGGAGCGCACGTCTTGGATTTATTTGACGAGACTGAGTTTGGAAGCAGACAGACAGAAGAGTTTTATTGTCAGCTGTTTCATTTCCAGGAGTCTTTTAGGGACCAGTTGTCTTGGTGGAAGGTTTATGGATGATGCATCTGTCTGTGGAGACAGTGTGAGAAGCTGCTATTGCCACTGGACAGATTATCTGAGGGTGTAACCAATTATAGTGGTGGTTAAGGTCTACATGCACTAATGAGTATTGACCTAACTTGCTAATTGTTGCAATTGTAATTTTAGTGCACTTCCTCTCCAGATGAGTATTCTGCTAATCATATCAGACATCAAAAAATGCTTCTAAGTTTATTATATGGGTCCAAACAGCGCTTTTCAAACATATTAATGTAAAATAATATAATGGGTGACTACTGTTGTTGGGTGGTTTTAAAAGAAACTAAGAGATTCTCATTTATATGCAAAAATATAATTCTTCTTAAAAGCACATGGTGATTTATTAGTGCTTGAAAAAATATGCTTTGACTTTGTTAGTTTCAGTGTGCTGAGAGGAAAAATGGTTTAACTACCATTTATGTCTCATTATGTCCAAAACAGTGATCGCTGAGAGGCTAAAGGAGTAAGGGGGTGTGTATTCAGAAGTCTGTCTGTGTCTACACAGAAACTGAGAGTCCGTCAGCGTGATCAGGGTGTGTCTATAGAGTGTCTGTTTTATCAGATGGAAGTGTTGGTGTGAAGGTCACTCAGAGTCATGTGGCCACCAGAGGACAATAGAGCAGCTGGGAGGAATAGACTGGAGCAGGACTGATCAAGACTGATGGAGATGGATGGAGACGTGGTTGACCTCTGCTATTTCCCTGCAAGGTCAATGGCAACACTGAAAAACCATATGTATGCCCTGGGGGTGGGTATCTTTTAGGTTCTGTCAATTCAGATTCCATTTCTCATCCATGCTATTCATTAAGCTTATCTAATCCTATCTGGTCCACTTTTATTATTGTCAAATGTAGGCAGCCATAATCTAACCTTATCATTCAGACTGAAGTCATGTTCAGGTTGGCTTTTTACCATTTGGGAAGTAGGGTTATGTCATATCAGCATCATTTTAATCATGGTAACAATGTTAAGTTAATTATTTCACTATTTTTTAAAACCCCATTCTAGTCATTCACAAGTAGAGTGTTAGTGTTAGTCATTGTAGTGTTCGTTAGTGTTAGTAGTGCTGTTTTTCCTTTAGTTGAACTTCCTTGCACTGTTTCAACCTGAGCAATTATGATTATGACTGAGGACACCAAGCAGCATTAAATGGTTTGTCACGTTAGACAAATTTTCACTGTACAGATTATTTTTGTACAGTAACTAAATCAAAACTCAGTCATTGTTGACTTTTTCTAGTTGCTCATTTTACAAAGTACTGTGACAATTATCTAAATAGATTAACTATTAGCAGCAACTACCTCCTTTTAACTGGCAATGAATCCCGCTTTAAGCCAGATCCCAAGAGCTGATAAAATGCACAACACTGACTCCAGCACCACCAACAAATACAACTGACTGAGCACACAATGTAAAAGCTGAAAATAAGCTGAGAAGAGGCTATTGTAATAAAACTATCCCCATCTTTATTGAGATGTAAGCTGCATCTCCATTGGCGTGAGTAAAGAGATTCTCCCTGGCATCAGCACTTCTCCCCGGCGCATAAAGCCTCCGTCTAGGCAACTGCAGGCTTGGCTACAGTTACCATGGAGACATCGGTGCCTGCATCTAGGACTGAGAGGCTGAGAGCAACAGAGAGATATTGTGATACATGACATTAAGGGTGATGAGGTTTGGTTATAGCGTTGAGCAAAGGTGAAAATATATAAAATATACACCAAAAGAAAGAAAAGAGCAAAACAGACAGACAAACAGTAAGAGGCAGCGAGAGCAGGTTTCTCACTGTGGCCATGATGTAAAATTCCATGACTTCTCTGTGACTTTCCTCAGCTGTATCAGAGCACTTTCATTTATTTCCTCCTGGTGTGTTAATGTTTCCTTCAACTTTCTTCAACAGAAAATTAAAAGCAAATTTCCACATTTAAATCAGTAAGAACTCACTAATGGATCAAATGTGATGCAATAATGTGTGTGAATTACAGTCTGGTGCTTTCAGTCTGAGCTGGATTTGGATGTTGCATTGTTCTGGATTTCAACCAGAGTCTACTGCAGGAGACATACAGTCTGGCTCCTAGGTCTGGCTGATCCAGGAGACAGCACAGCCAGGTATAATATATTAAAAAACCAACAAAGACACTCTCTGTCTCACATTTTACTACAGCCTGTCACTCTTTGCTGAAGCCACAATGACATATTCAGCAGAGAAGGTAAAAGTAAAGACATACTTAGAGAGGTAGAAGTAGAAGTAGAAGTAGTAGAAGTTTATAACAGTTGTGTTGCACTCAAGTTGTCAACCACATCTGATGACAGCATTTAAGAGACATTTTCTCAGGTTTCACAGTTCTCGAGGTGCCTGACTCCTAAATTGCATTCAATTTGAACATTAGGTGTGCATATTTTAACAGGAAAACTGCAACAAGCAGTTATGCTCATTACCAATTATTTTCTCAGTTGATTAATTTATCATCTGGTTAAAAATGCCCCCTACAATTTCCCATGGTGACATCGTAAAATTTTAAGTAATTCAGTTTAATGTCATGCCTAACACACAAAAACACCAAATAAACAGATTTTAGAAGTTGCATTAAACTGTAGTATAACAAAAGGATGTTTGTTATTTGCTTGAAATGTGACTTAAATGAACGTTACTTGCAAAATAGTTGCTGAAAAAATTTACGTTTAATCAAGTGATTGATTAATCAGCTGTTGTGGACTGTAAAGCTACTGTATATATCCATACAGTTACAGTATGCCTATAAAGCTACTGTATACCCATGAAATTACTGTATATCCATAAAGCTACTGTATACCCATAAAGTCACTGTATATACATAAAGCTACTGTATACCCATAGAGCTGATAGCGTTAGTCAGCCTCTACAATATTATTCAGTTGCCATTTCATTCTTGTTACAACAGAAATGGATAAGCCACTGAGAACAATCATTTAGCAGGAGCTGTTTTTAATGAGTAACTGAGGGATCTACAGTAAGTGCATTATGGCGTATTTGTCCTCATTACAGATCAATGGTCAAATGGATTAAGAATCATGCACGTAGTGATACAGCAGTTTCCTGCTGATTAACAGGTTCAAGCCAAACACTATGGTGCTCTATTTTATTAGCCAAGAGCAAAGTCACTACTTTGCAAAAACCATCAAGGCCTTAATATAAGAACGGCTGTGTGACTCCCACCACTTGTTACTAACCAAAAGTAGCAGTACAGTCAAAGAAATGCTAAACAAACTGACTTGTCGTCATGAGACAACGATTTCCACTTTGGGCTCAATTTACCTTCACTTTTCCTGCACTAGCTTGACACTAACTTCATTTGTGTGATTATTTAAATGTAATTTCCTTAGTTTGCAGGTAATTGGCCTCAGGGTGGAGTGTTAACATAGTTACTCAGCTCGTATTAGATTGATCGCAACAAACAGAGACACATGTACAAACTTATTAGGTAGAGAGTCTTTAGTGATAAGACACTGTGCCACGTCTGTCAGAAAGGACGTGTAGGTGCTTAGGGTATGTTCCAAGTAGTTGTATATTTATATAAAGTTATCTAACAATCCTACTGCGAACAGACATTCCACAATCTACATATACTGTAGATGCAGTATATATAGTACAGATACAACATCTGTCATAACATAAACAAAATTCTTTAACAACTAAAAAACAATCTAACTCTGGCTCAGAGTCAAGAGAGCAAATGCAGTCTCATATACATCACACCTGTCCCCCAGCTACAACTGGCATCTCAGTAAAAACAAACTTGAGAGGCCATGAAAGTTTCAGGATGATGTCTAAATGCGTACACGTTTTTAACTTATATAAATCTGACATGTGTCTCTATAACATGTCTCTTAACTGTGTCCTTCCTGACTATGTCCTAAAGCATTCAACCTGTCTTAACTCCAACAGACACCCCCACACTTTCACACATGTAAGAAGTTTTTCAAATATCTCAAAATAAATATTTATCAGTTTCACTGACTAAATGTTTCCGCTCTGATTCTGGTGTTGAGACACTCGGTCCAGGCTTTGACCATAATGTTTTATTTTTCATTCTTTATTTTTGCACAAGCCACAATATTTCTGCATACATGTGAAAATGTAAAAATTATAATTGTGTGTGTTTTGATCCACAACGGAATCCTGTGGAAAGGCCAGTAGTAGTAGTAATTTGGTTACTGGGAGTCCTGAAGTGATTGATGGACAATCACTAAACATGTTTAAAGTTTCTCTCTCCGACATTCTCTCTACAATCCATGAGCTGAGAAATTGTACATAATGAATAAATGAATATAGAACGGAAGCAGAGTTGAGCATTTAGAAAACAATTACCTTCTTGTACTTTTGTGTACATCATATTAGGGTTATCCCTACCTGAGGCAGCCGGAGGTGTTCTTGAAGACAGTGGTCCACTCGGCATCGCGGGGCTTTGAGTCCTCATTGGGCTCGTGCTCCCACCCCGAATGGGGAATAATGACCTCGTTGGTCATGGTCTGCAGGCCATGGTTGATGATAACCATCTTCAGGGGTTCATAGGACGACAGATTCCACAGTGTTCCTGTAAGGTGGCAGAATAAAAGAGGAATTAAATGACATATTAAGAGAACAGTGATACGGGGAATCACATAGGTTATTAAGTAAGAGGTTTATGAGGAGGAACGGTATGATGTAAAACGAAATAAGAAAAAGCAATGGATAAGAGGAGAGAGAGAAGAGATAAAAGAAGTTGAATGATAAAGATTTTCAAAGCAAGAGACAGAAGGACAGGCAGTGTGAGTGAAGGATGAGAGAAAACAAGTGACAAAGTGAAAGGAATGACAAGGAAAGCCGGGTGGAGTAGCAGAAAAACATATGAAGACAATAACAAGAAAAAAAAAACAATAAGAAGGATATAATGACAGCTGTGTAGCAGCCAAAACATATGATAGTGCAGACTTCAAACGTAGTCAAAACCACATTTCGATATAAAGACCATTTATAGAAATAGTTGGACGAGCTGTTAATTTGATTGGACATAACGCACTGTATTAAAAAGTTATATTCTCCCATAAGAGCTCAGCTAAATACCACTATGTTGTAACTGATACAGATTGTAAAGCTGCCATACAAATGTGAAATTTTTATAATATTCTCATAATATTGCAATAGGAGGTTACCTTATACCTTATGGTGCTTAATGTGATTTTTCTACTTGAGCCACTTTTTTTCTATTTTCTCAAGCAAGCCAAGCAGGTGAAATAGCATTTTCAAGTTACTTCTAACAGGCAGCCTATTTTATACTTCTGCAAAAAAGAGGTAAAGTAAATTGAGTTGGGTATGTGCATCCTGAGGTTTCACAAAACAGAAGGAGGCAGGGAAACAAAGCAAAAAGGAGAAAACTTTTGGCAGCATAACCAGACAGCCAGCCCCAGCAAAAATAAAAAAGTACAGCATCAGCATCAGAAAGTTTTTTTTCACTCAGACACATGGAATCTGTGGAGCGAAGCAGCCTCTGGTTTGAGGAGAACAAAAATGTCACACAAGAGAGAAAAAAATACCTTTGAAGTACATGTTTGACAGGGTCTGAGATTTCTCTTAACCCTTTCCTAAAGTCTCTCTGAAAATGTCTCTCATCACTTATTCTCTTTATTCACTTAAGTATTTGGTG
>OMLM01003366.1:102878-116609 GCA_900302695.1 Helostoma temminkii
AAATAGTACAAGCATAATGTATTACTCTCCCCCAGTTTAAACAGATAGATGTTACATGCAAACAAACACACATATAACTATACACAACCATTCTGCACAAATGAAAAAGCCTTTAAATTATATATATCTGTGTTTACTGATAATGCTTTTGGACAGAAATATATAAATACAAAAATATATGACATATTTACAATTGTTCATTGTTTGATAGATTCAATACTAAGTTATTTCTGGTAAGTCATATCTTTGTGTTATGTTGATCTGACAGTGTTTCATTTTCATTCATATATCGGAACCGTCCCTGCTGCATAATTCTCTCTCCTTTTTCACACGGTCAGGTTTGTAATTTTTCCCAACCAAATGCATGACAGCGTGTGAGAAGAAGTATCCGCATGCAGACATAAATCACATTAACATCAAATGTGCTCTTGTGGCGTGTGTACTCGGGTGTGATGACAGCTAGCTAACATTCATAGTCTTCCTGCTAGGCTGACAACTTGATTACCTCCACTGTTGTGTCATTAGCATCAGTTTAAGATGTGACAAGCAGCATTCAACATGCAGTCAAAACATGAGTAATCAGTTGGCAACATGAGTTGTAAAAAGACATGCGCTTAATAAAGAAAACCCCCTGTCTGTGTTGTTGTCTTTGTCATATGGGAAATATTGTGAGCTTTGTAATGTACCAAAAAATAAAAAACATTAAAAATGGTCTTCCATATTTGTGAGTCAGTCTTAAAACAATACTGTTGTGCCCATACTGCATTTATGTGAGAATAGGTCTTGTTTGCTGAGGTTTTTCTTGCTCTCCAAATCACTGGAAATAAAAAGTTATTTAAAAGTCCCAAATAAATCGTTCTTATTAATTTCTGTAATATAAAGTCTTTAAGTCTGATGTAAAATCCTCTTATGAAGACCATGCCATAATATGAGTGCTTTGTGACACAGAGCATGTTGAGTGTTTCATTGTAGAATTTGCACCCACGAAAACAGACCCTATCCAAAAGTGATGGAAATATCAATCTGTATATAAAAAGTAAAATACCATCATCTCAACCTCAGCCCTTCAGTAACAAAAAATACCAGAACCTTGAACCCTGCAAACTGTCTCCATTCCCCAGGCTGTTCAGCATCACATCCAGTATTCAAGCTGAAACACTGCTCAGGCTGGTGGAATCACTCAGCTTTACACTGATCACATATGCCAGAAGGGAGGAAAATGCATGTCTTTGCCATGGCGGTGATCCTTCAAGTACAGCAGGCATTCAGCCCACAGACATGTTATTTAAGATGACAGAGTGCTGTGGAACTGACGATCTCCATCCCACGTCCTGCCACTGTTTCAGGCCACTGATTCTGTATCAGGCTTAGTCCATTTGCTGTCCTCTGTCAGATTGTCAGGGGTGAGTGTGTTAGGGATGTTCTGCTGTCTCATGGGGCTGAGGCAGATACTGTACTATACAATGATTACAATGTATGTATTTGTTGGGAAAATTAACAACCAATTTAATAAAGCTCAACATCAATATATTTTTTATGATAGGAAATGGAATCATAGTTGAATTATTAATCTTTAGGATAGAAATGTCCAAGATCCTCCATTAAGAGACTATCAATATTTTTGGGAAATATACTTATTCACTTTCTTTAGGGGCTGCTGCAACCAGTCTTAGCTCAGCTTAGCTTAGCATCAGGATGGACACAGAGGGAAACAGCTAGCACCCTATATTTCATTACACTTTTCATCTTTACACTGTGTTTTTTTAACTGATAAATCAAATAAAGTATAACATTTTACTTAGAGGGCCTATGGCACCAGAATGCAACACCTTAATACATAATGTTCACATGCAGGATATTATATTAATGCCTGGAGGGCCCATTTTCAAATACTGAATTATGATTTGAGCTTTAATAAGTTTGTTATCAGATAAAGTCAGCATTCCCAGCAGGACCATACTATAAAATTCACCATGACCTTCTATAAGTGCTTCCAAGATCTAAAAATGATTCCTTTCTGGTTTATTAATGTTGTTTATCTGATGAAAAATGTTTTAAAGGAGTAAACAGTCTGGTTGATTTGGTCATGAAGAAAGCCATCTAAAGAGCAGCAGTTAATGAAATAAATTTGCAAAACAAGTTTTAAAATATACTGTGATATATCCCAATAAACAACCATAAAAATATCTCCTCTGAGAAAGTATGTATACAAATGCTAAAGTTTTATTTCCACAAATTGGAAAATGAAAACAAGGATGGCTTATAAAGAAAATACATTGTTTTTCTACTGTTATTAGCTTTATTTTCAGTGTCTTAACTTCTAGCTTCAACTTCAATTTAGCCTCAGGACAAGCTGAACATGTGCATTACTACCTGAATCTTTAACCATTTATTGTCATAAAGTTTAGACTTGTCATATTTTTGCCAGAGCTTGATATAATCCTAAAATGCTGGAAGCAAAGCAGTGTGTGTGTTTTTGTCACAATAAATGACAGGATGAGAAACAAAAGTGACAAGCTGTGAATTGAGTAAATCAGATGTTACCTCCTGGATCTCTGTTTACTCTTTTTCCTTTTCCATGTATCTTCTTCTGATACTTAGATATGAGGGTTACAGGTACTAGGACTGGGACTGGAACTGAAACTGTGGTTGAGGCAAATTAAATTTTCCAGGCACCACTGACAGGCATGTTGCTCTTCAAGCAGGGCTATTAACTTAGTTATGCCCATTACCGTTCTCCTCCTTTCTCCTCCCTCCTCTCCTTGTCTTCCTCACCCCTTTTGCCATCCATCACACCCTCAGTGATAAAGACAGACGATAAAGCAGTTTTAAAAAAAGGGAGAGGGCGTTTGACATGAAAGGAGAAAGAAAGGGAGGAGACCTCAATAAGTGGACTCACTCTGTTGCCTGCAATGGCAAATGTCCACTCGAGTAAGAGAAATTATATTATGTGTGTGCATGTTTGTGTGTGTGTGTGTGTGTTGTGTGTGTGTGTGTTTTGGGCAGAGGCTAAAAGGCAAGAGTTAGAGGAGGAAGAACCAGAGGTCAATCCCTACAAATCAGGTAATAAAATTAGGTAGAAATGCCTGCTCAAAATGTGCATCCTTCACACACACACTCACACACACACACACACACACACACACACACACACACACACACACACACACACACACACACACACACACACGTACAGTTAGCCAATGACGAACTCAGCAGATCATCTCATGGATCACGATGGGCACATCAGGCATGTTTCCCTCTCTGAAATGACTTCCTTATGTTCTACATCACCATGAGATCCACATACAGTATAGGTGTGTGCATTATCCTGTGTTGAGACAGATATACTGTTGAGTCCTGTTGTTAGGTGTCAGATAAGGTCATGTGATTTGAGTCACTAATGTAACGTGTCATGTGTAAAGTATGTTAGATTAAGGTGGAATACGGATACTTTTGTTACATTTAGTTTGTATTCTCCAGATTTGGTTTTCACTATTCATTCTAAATACAGTGCAATACAGTTATCTTGTCCTTCAGTGTCCCTGGACTGTCTTTAGGGAAAACACTGTCCACAGCTGAGCAGTGATTTACAAAGTGAAACTCTGTCATCCACAAATGTAGTAACTAGTAAAGTGAGGATGCCAAGTGTTTTCAGAGTCATTCTGCAGCACATAAAAATATATGACAAAACTGTGTCTATTATTTTGATCAATAAAACACAATTTCACTTCTACCTTGAGACTCAGTAACAGTAGACAGTTTATATAGCAGGTAATTTGACTCATCATAGCAACAAAAGCACAAGTGTAATTAATAACACTAACAATAGCTAAGTGTCCCAGTAAGCCATTAAAGGGAGCCCACATATAGACCTGTAACTGGGACATTTAATGAAATACATTCATTACTGCTTAATGTTATTAATTACACCTCCCGTCAAGCCAAAATGACTGCTGAGGAAAAGGTCTTGATATTGTCTGTTACTAGAGAAGTGAGAGAGTCAGCTTGATCTATGGGGCTGCTGTACTAATATAAGCGCTCCATTGCAACCAGCAGTATTAAGGGTTTTAGTGTATGACGTTATACTAGAAAATCTGTGTAATGCTGCACTAATCAGTATCATTGTATTAATAGTGGATTGAAATATTTAATACATTATTTCATCTTTTAATTGACTTTCCTATTCCAGGTCAGTCTCAGTGCTCTCATCCATCTACCTGTGCGTAATGAAACAGACAAAGTAAATATTGGATGATCAGTACACACATCGCCTTTATTTTTAATAATGTTTTCCTTTCACTAGATACTAGCATGACGTGTTATCACGTCCTCCCAACTGATCTAACTGATGGCTAAGTCTTCAGCCATACAATTATTAATAACATTGTGAAAGTAACTTTGTTCTGCTGCCACAATTAGTGTTTAATTACTATTTAACAGATGAATGTTTAGGAGAACTTAAGGAAAAAGGTCAAATTTAAGACTAATGAGATTGGAGCAAAATACTGTTTTATTTATACTCTCTGCAAGGTTTTAAAAAAACTGAAATATAAGTTTTAAGGTGCTTTATACCAAAGTATCTGCTAAATTTATTATGTTATACTCACAAAGTACCCACAAAAACTTGCTACAGTACACACGTGTGTAGAGAACTTATCTCTTTCGGCTTAGAAGATTGCCAACTTTCCCTATGTGCATTTTTCACCCGAGCAACAAAGATGTGCAGCAAACACCTGCCTAACTGTCAGTCCACAAAACTCAGACATCTTCTGCAGGAAAAAAAGAGACAAATCCTCTTAACAATCTACATTTCCACAGCGGGAATTGCTGTAGGGCACAAACAGCCCAGAGCCGACCGGGAAGGAAAAAAAGAAATACTCCAAATGGTACAAAGCTCTAAAAATATGAACCACTGGTCTGTCTGTCTTGTGTGTCGGAAAATAAAACCCCCTGGTTTCTTCCACATCACCCATTTCCCCCTGTAGAAAACAGAGCTCTCTGTGGTTTTACAGGGACAGCACAAACTCCTGCAGCAACTCTTAAAACACATGGACTAAGAAAAGGGCCCTATATTTAAAACCCCCAATTACATTTAATTGTAGAAAAACACAGCCAGTTCTAGCCACATGGGTTGAGGCTGCATTGTGACTGGCCTGTTTTCATTGGAAACTAAAGCCTAAGACAGAAACAGAGAGAGTATAGAGAGAAAAACAGCAAAAGAGAGGGAAATTGTGTAGATAATGAACGAAGGAGAGGAAAAATTAGACTGAGCAAGGAAGGGTGGATAATGAGTGGGAGAGAGAAAAAGGACAAAAAAAAGCTTTCCTCCATTCTGTCCTCCTTGTCTTGTGGTGCAGAGTTATTTTTAGCTACTATGGGGAGTAACACGGTGCTGTGAAGGCAATCATTTCTGCGGTGGCACAGTCATCGCTCACCACGACGTCTGTGTCACAGCAAAGGAAACACACACGTGCACATGCAAGAACACTACAGTTCAACAAGCACTGCTTTTTAAGGACCAGTATCACTGTCAATCCTTTAAATTGAATCCACTAGTGTCATGTTTTCCAAGTCACTATAAAATGCCACTTCTACACAGATCGTCACAACATGACATTGAGCAAGAAACAATTGACATTAAAAACAATTGGCCTTCCTTGAACGGTAAACTGACACATAAAGTAATCTCTTTATTACCTTGGGGTGGTGCATGAACTGTATTTAACACTACAGAGTGGCTGTCATTCATCATACATGTTACAAAGTGTGCATACCAGCCAAAGGGCGTCAGGTCAAACCTATCATGTTGAGGATTAGCTAAGCATACAAAAACACACTCATGACCTGCAGACATGCCTTGTATTCTCCAGATGACATTTGCCAGGTCAAGAAGCACAAACCGTATCATGTGATCTGCATCAATAGCTCCTCAGAATGTTTGTTTGAACACCATTCTGTCCATAGTAGAGGCCCAAGACAGGAAGATTGTATTTTGTCTTTACATTAATATAGGCAACTCTGTGAAACTTGCTGCAAAAATTGTATTGGAAGAAAGTACAAAAAATCTTTGGTTGTTCATACAATATGACTCAGCACTGCATTGCTATGCAGATGTTTGTATTATGGCAGCCAACTCAGTACATTGCTGGAATAGAATATATAAGTGATGGGATGTTACGCAGCCAGTGATTGGAAAGGACTAACATACTAGATCCTTTCTTACCACTGTAAAAGGCCTCAAAGGAGCACTAACCTATACTTACTGTACATTAAACATAGTTGAGACTAATTAGACAGACAGAAAGAGAAATGCTACATTTAGTAGAGAAGACAGCCAACAGGCTTGGCTGCAGCAGAGCTACGATGGTTTTTGCATCATAATAAGAACCCTTTCCCTATGGTAGGGTGGCTGTAATACAATTAAATAAGACACATGCATAGTACTTATGTACAATAATTTCAACCATGTGACAGATGTTTTTGAGTGATGTGAATGACAACATGTGTGCATGTGATACTTACAGTAATAAACTGACTGCAAGCTTTGCACTAGAACTGGGCAATATGGTTATAAAATAAAGTCACAATAAAAGCATTATATTTTTTGACACTGATCACATATGGAAAATGCAGGGAAGACTGCTTTTTTCAAATGTATGTTTTACTTACAAGTGTAGTAGTCATTAATTACTTAAAACTATAAGGAGGAATAATTGACCTCTGTATGCTCCCATTGACACCACATATTGTTGTGTTTATATTATGCTCACAATTACAGAACATTACAGGTGACTTTTTAAATTTGGACTGAGCCAGCATATCGATCTTGTATGCCAGTGACACTACTGCAAACTATGCCTTCTCCAGATAATATACTAGCTGGCATGAATGTAATACATTCATTTCTAATTCTGTCCATCCTTGTCACTCCCAATAAAAATCTCAGCATCTCCAGCTCTGGCCTCTTGATTTTTCTTATCAGTGCCACTCTCTCCAGTCCCTACAACATAGGTGGTCTCATTACGATGTTGTAGATCTTCCCTTTTACTCTCACAGATACCCTTTTGCACAGACCACTCCTGACACTCTTCTCTACCCCCTCCACCCTGCCTGTACTCGCTCCTTCACTTCTCTACTGCACTCACTGCAGCATGAACCTGTTTTTTAGCCCCCAAAAGGGTTATAATATGAGACCTTTACACTTACCTACCTTCATCACCTATACTCCTTGGAAATGCACCATTCCACCATTTTGTCTCTCATTTATGCACATGTACTTCATCTTACTCCGACTGATTTTCATTCCTCTTATCTCTAGGGCATACCTTAATTTCTCTAGTCTCATTTCAGCCTGCTCCCAACTTTCACTACAGATTACAACATCATGTGCAAAAGTCATAGTCCTTGAAGACTCCTGTCTCATCTCATCAATCAACTGTTTATCACCATTGCAAATACAAAGGGGCTGAGAGCTGATCCTTGATGCAAAACCCGCCTCTACCTTGAACCAGTCTGCCATTCCTACCACACATCTCACTGCTGTCCCCTCACACAGTTCTCCGCCACTCACCAGCCCCTCTCTTGGCACCCTTTCATACATACACTTTCTCTAAATCCATAAACACACAGACGTACAGTTAGCTTAGCTTAGCATAGCTTAGTTAGCTTAGCTTAGTGCCACTCATTCTTTTCTTCTCTGTAGTTCTCCATCATTATTCTCATCATTCCCAATCCTATCAGCACTCTCAGCAGTAATCTAATTGACATGGTCCAGCATCAGCCACTCAGGGAAGTGGATAGGCAGCAGTTTGTCTTGAAAAAGAATATGTTTATCCTTTGAAAACAGAAAACCATTGCACAGTCCACCACATTGTGTGCACTGGATTATGGTGATATATCCCTATGCTTCTAGTACTACACTTAAACCACTGGATGCTGACTACCACAGTGCCAAATGATTCATCATGCATTACTCATCACTCTGCGTTGTATGACAAGGCGGGTAGGTCATCACTGGCACCTAGAACGCATCAGCATACCTGCGTCTTCATCTGTAAGGCCTTACCACATAAGCTGCTGAGATAATAAACTTCCTTAGATGAGTTCAGAGCTCATAACCATGACACCAGATCACAGGAGAAACAGGCTTTAAGAATTCCTCACTCCAGCTGTGATCTGATCAAGACTGGTTTACTTTACTATGCTCTTCACTGCTGGAACAAGCTGCAGCATAGCTTAAGGTTAGAATAAATAAGGCTAACTAATTTCTGGTAAACTAAGCTAACCATCTGCTGGCCATGGTGTCATATTGAGCTTATAGACAAAACAGCAGTATTAGGTTTCTTTTCTAACTCTGGGCAAGGAAGAAAATTTATAAATTTCTCAAAAATTCCTTTAATACACATATTCTCCTTACCGGTGATAAGCTCTCGGACCTCCATGTCATTGGTCTTCCTCAGCAGGCGGATGAGGGCTGGGATGCCATCACAGTTCTTGATGGCCACCTTGTTGTCGTTGTCCTTACCGTAGGAAATATTCCGCAGGGCCCCACAAGCCTTGCGGTGGACTTCAGATTTGGGGTGGTCCAGAAGCCCAACCAAAACAGGAATTCCCTTCAGCTGACGCACATCCTTCTTAATTTTATCATTTTCATAGCACAGGTGCTGCAGGTAGGCAGCAGCATTGGATTTGACTGGGTCAATGGGGTGGCCCAGCATGGCAATGACTTCAGGGAGGTCCGGGTCACGCCAGCGTGGGTCTTTGCGGATGCTGTCAATGGATGGTGAGCGCCGGCCACCCATGCGGTCCAGACTGGCCATGCTCCCTCTCTCTGGCTGAGCCAATGGCGCTGAATACACGCCATGGATATATGGGTGGCGCTCATCAATCAGCTCTGCCTCAATGGGGTCATCTGGATACCCTCTAGAAAACAAGAGAAAGGGGACAGTGAGGACAAGGGAGATGAAGAGTGACTCAGATTTGTCTAAGGAAAGAATTAGGCTGCTAGTGGAAATACTTAGGGAGAAGCCATATGAGGTAAATGCCACTGACTAATGAGGGGGATTGGAAACCCAGAAGAAAGGATGGGTGAGAGGTGGAACAATGGAAGTAAAGAAAAGGATGAAAAGGAAAGTCTAAGACATAGTGATCTGTGATTCACAGGTCCATCAGAGAGACTGTGGTGGCAATTCCCTGCAATAACAGTAATATGGCAAGCAACTTTCTCCTTATTATTATACCTTAACAAGTGTTAACAGCAAATATGTCAGAAAGACTGATTGAGAGACAAGAAAAGATTGTACAAAGAAAAACTGAATCACAGACAACAACAAAGAGAAATCTTTGAAGTCTTACGATTTTTTTTTATAAAGACACCATGCACTGTTGAGAAGGGATTTTTTCCCCCAGAGAAAAGAGCTGTCCTGCCCCTCCAGGGAGGATCATGAGCCACTGTGATGCCCCCAGGGCACACAGTGCCAAACACTACCATGCCATTGCTAAAATGTTAATGACTATTTCCCTATGACTTCTCTGCTAGCATGAGCTTCTCTAGCATTACTACTTTCTTTTAGTTATGGGAATGAGTCTGGTCCATAAGGGGGGAGGGTAGTTGAAGTGGGTTTCCTTCAATAACTCTTTTACCCAAGCCTACGAGAGAGTACGATCTACCCTCCATTCGCATGGGTTCTTTATTTCAAAGGCAGCCTCATTAATTCTCTATAGGAACAAGGGTGAAAGTATAGGTGCTCTGTTCCAGTGACAGATCATTTGTTGCAGGAGTGCATGGCACTTATTTTACTTAAGGCTCTTTAATCATAGGTACAATTTTTCACCAACTCTAAGGACGGAGACAGGAGTATCACATTTTACACTGGCAGAAAAGTAGCAAAGTATAGTTTTGAAACTTGTTTCACAAAAATAATTCTTTCTTGAACTTATACCAGTGAGTTGTATAAAATGATGAGAATGTTTGGTAGGAAAAGTTATGACTTGGGGAGAGGAATTTAATTAGGGTTGTGTACTTTTGCACAGCATTTATCACCCACCCCCACCTACCCCACAGCTTGAGACATGTTTATCCTCATTACATAATCCAGCTGGTCCTCTAACCATCTTTGATGTATGGTGGTGCAATAAAATGGTGGCCAACACTGGTGGTTGGCAGGGAATTCCAAACCAAGCTCTAATTTTAATGAGTTTTATGTTAATTATGTGTTTTTACAGTTCTTCCCAGGCATGCTGGGAAGGGAGGGGAGCTCTGCATGCCATCTTGCCTCTGCTCTTGTGTATTTCTGTGTGATTTTCTTTTACACAAGGAACATATTGGCTTTTATGGCACAACTTTATGCATTTTATTGCCAGGGAAATCGATCTGAGATGAACTGGGAGACAATCTCTTGCCCAAGCAATGTAACAAGATCCTAAGTCCCCTATTCAGATGGATGAAAAGAGGATTAATAGAGATAGAGTGAGGCACTACTGCATTCAAAATGCTGAAAGCTGCGTGAACCAAAGTGCCAAATGGTAGTGGTAAACTTTGTAGGACAAGCTTTGGCTGTCATGGGCACATGACAAGAACAACTGTGGTTCTGCAGGTGTCTTTTAAACAGATGTTCTTTCAGACAAGAATGGGAGGCTGAATCCAGTGGAGCTAAACATGGATCTGTGAATGTTTAGTGTCCTAAATGCTTCTTTGTGTACACCAAGACCTAAACACACTGTCATATTCAAAGGCAAACATCCAGCTTTCAATTGCTGCAGGATATTGGACATGACAAGGCAACGGGAGGCAGGAATAACCTCAGTAAAGAAAGGGCAGTACACAATCTCACTATTATTGCTGTCGCATAGACCTGCATACATAATAACCATCTCTTTCACACACCTTATCTCTTTCTCTCTCATTATCTGTCACACTGGTTTCTCACACACATTTTCTCTCTCTCTTACACACAGACTTCAACACACAGATGAGATATACAGTTGTGTAGATCGTGGCTCATTTAGATCTACTGCCGATGCAGCGGGGCTTTTGGTAAAGCAAGCGTCGCGAGGCTGAGTGATGGGAATGTCAGGATTTGCATTTAAATTGGCGCCATTGTGTGTATAGGCAGGGGTGTATTCAGAGGATGTGAAAGGGCTCTCCGCCACCAGACGCGATGCTCTGAACATGATTACACCACATCTCTCTCCTCATGTTAATCGAGCTCCTAAACGTCCAGGCTATTTTTGCGTATCTGTGTGCGCGTCTACAGATGTTATACTTGTTTTGTTCTAAGAAACAAAGAATAGACAAATATAAACAAATATAGTAGATATGAGATGTACGCATATGTGCAAACTTCACCACTCATTTATTCATCTGAACTTTCTCACATTAATCACTTCCTTCGTCTTCAATCAGTTACTTTTATCATCCTTGAATTGTAGCAATGCCTGACATACTCTTCTTTTACAGCCCCAAAAATGGAGATAAACTAATACAAATTAGAGACTGTGTAGAAGATGTTTACATCACATATGTACACAGTACATCTCCACTGCACTTATGAGCTATTCACTGTCCCAGCAGTGTAAATTGCTCGTTTTTATTCAGTTAAAGGAAACTGACATCACTTAGAAGTTCCTTCGATAATTTAGGGGATATGTCTGAGAAACAAGAGACAGAAGGGAAGTATAATATTAAACAGAGTATTTTGCTCTCAGCGAAAGCCTCTTGACATGATCAGTGAGGAGGCTGTAGGGGGGCTGAGCTTGCTAGTGTCAGATCACTTCCACAAGCCATTTTATAAGACACCACTGGATTAGAATGGGATAACCCCCCTCTCAATTAGGGATTTTTTTTTAATGCAGCTATGTATGTCTGTGTGTGCTGTGACCCTTAAATGCAGGTGAACAGACACAGTGAAGCAGGACAAATGAGCCATTAGAAACTGGCTAAAATAATGTCTCTGTACTGTGGCAGGGTTCAAAAGCAGCTAATAATCACACTGGACTCACACGTGCACAGAAAGGTGCCCATGGACACATACAGAGAAAGAGAGAGAGAATTAAAGTGCTGCACGATTAATCTAATATAATCGCAACTGTGGGGTCAGCCTGTGCAATAAATAACAGATTAAAATTCAAATTAAACAGATTAAAATTTGATATACATAGTTATGTACGTATGTGAACATAACAACCTGCTCTGTGTTTGTTTGTTACCTGTACTGCTAATTAAGACATGACCAGTCATCTCTATAAAGAAGAGATAACACAGTTGTCACATGACCACCAATTTAGTAATGTGACAACTGTGTGGCTATAGCAGCTTGGATGTAGTGTGTATGAGCCAAAACAACCAACACTTTATCCTTGTTGTTTGCCACTGTAAACTTCTTCTACTTTGATTGTATTAAACCTAAATTTAACATGTCTAAAAATCAAAACAGTTAATGTCAATGTTTGGATTCCCCCTATCAAGGATATAAGTCAGAAGTCAGTGTCATATTATTTATTATATCACAATCGCAATAGTGTTCACAATAATAACAATATGACTGGCTGCCAAAATGTGCCAAAAAAAGAGAAGAGATAAAACTTGCACACACATATACATATACAGCAGGTATCAATTAAAATGTTTAGGAAAAAGAGACCAGGCAAAAATGAAATCTACAGGATCTGAACATGAATTTTTTTTGCCATTTAATGTAGAATATTTTCTTAAAAACTGAAGACCTGCCATTTTTATTCAACTTTTCACATATCATCAACATATCAATTCCACATATCACAAAACATCCAGTATAATAGACTTGGCTGGTAACAGAGCTAATGACATTATACTGAACAGTTCAATTCACCAAGACCCTGAGCCTATACAACCTCCAAGACCTCTCACCTCTGGAGTACTCTACATATGTGCTCCAATTATTCCCATACATCAGTGTTATGCACATACTCGACTTGCGCAGGCACATGACAAAGAAAAACCCTAAGTAAATTAGGGGAGAAAGACAACAAATGCAACAAATGATGTACTGCATGATCTGTAGTATTTTAAAGTGCTTTTCATACTCATCAAATCATGCAGTGACTCTTTGCATCCTATGTGGAAGCATTTGTTAATTGTTCATTTGTCACACATTTGTACATTAGATCTTTTGTATGTTAGCACTAAAATCCACCAGTGACGTATGCTCACACATCATTTCAATCCACATGCTATCACACTATGGACTCTACTGGTGACAAAATGATTGCTCAGCACCAATGTGGGAAGCCTTTTAGTACTAAACATCTTCATTTTTGTTGGTGCATATTTGTGGGCTTGCAATGTAGTGATAAGCTGTAATTAAACTGCTTTAATTCCCAGATTCATTACAGCACTTTGGAGTCACTTCTTGGAGGAATGCAAATAACAGGGGGAGTGCACAGGACAGTCTGGTTAGTCTGGGAGGACAGAATCTTGGTGTTCATGGGTGAAAAAAAATTCAGACAGGACACTTATGTTTTTGTGTTATAATGTCATGTGTGACCATGTGAGAGCTTAAAAAATTTAAATTGAAAAAATGAAAGAAGTAAATACGTGAAATTGATATTGAATATATTTTTTGCAGTTAGCTAGTCAGGCAAAAGTGGATTGTGTGTATGTTTGAGTGTGTGTGTGTGTGTGTGTGTGTGTGCGTGTGTGAGAAAGAGAGTATGTGTGTGTGTCAGTTGTGCAATGTGAAACAGAAATAC
>OMLM01003366.1:116629-160164 GCA_900302695.1 Helostoma temminkii
TGTGTGTGTGTGTGTGTGTGTGTGTGTGTGTGTGTGTGTGTGTGTGTGTGTGTGTGTGTGTGTGTGTGTGTGTGTGCGTGTGAAGAGGTGTATGTGGCTCTTAGGACTGTGTTGTGACACATGTAAGGCAGGCTACAAATTGCCTGTCACAGCAAGTACCTCTCACTAGGAGGGGTGACTCATTTTCTGAAGATGTGGATTTTTACTGCATGTGGTGTGTGTGTGTAAGAGAGAGAGAGAGAGAGCGAGAGAGCGAGAGAGTGAGCGAGCGAGAGAGAGAGAGAAAGAGTATATAAGCTGAGTGTAAAGACAGAGCATCTGATTAGGCATCTGCTCTTTAAATGTGTGTGAGTTTGTAATCTTAATTTATAAGGGCCAAAAGCAAAGCACATCAAGAAGCCAACATACCTGGATTGAGCATCACCTTTGAATTTGCCAAACACACACACACAAATATAAAAACTCTTTCCTGTCTCTCAACCTCCTCAGCTCTATTCCTTTAGATCTGGCTTCAGGACCAGACATTCTTCTCACAGACTGGTGCAAAGAGCTTGAAATTTCAATTTTATTTTATTTAAACACATAACTCACCAACTCAACATCAAACCCCTGGTTCATTTTACTTGTAGGTGGACTCCCCCCACCTCTCTCCTTCACAGCAATGAAGTGATTGGAAGCTATTAGGAGACAAGAGTCCATTTTGGAATCGTATTGTTCAAGGCTAACAGGCTTTTCTTCTGCCCACTAGAGTCTAGGGGTTGTACTCCTCTCAACAAAGGTTGCTCAAAAAGGAAAGGCTTTAAAAGATAACGCACAAAAGCCTGCTGTCCTCTCCCTCCATCCTCTCTATCCTTTCATCGTCCTCTCATCCCGTCTCCAATCATTCCCGCCTCTTTACCTCTGACAAAAACACATGTTTACTATCCATTTGCAGGAAAATAGCAATCAAGGACTTGTTTTTTCCTCGCTTTCTTTCCTCAACCAAGTTGCTCAAGAAGAGACATCTGTTTACTTGTGCAAGGTGTAATGTAGTCTATTTTTATGATAAGAACAAGACAGGGATTCTTTATTCCCTCTCATTCTAACAGGCCTGTACTCATCTTGTGTCAAGGCACAGCCTGCGCTCATGCATGTGAAAAAAAATTCACTGTCCAACACAAAAAGAAAAACAGGTATACTGTGTAAACTTGTGCACCTTCACAAAACCATTTATCCTCACCTGACCCTAGGCCCATCACGAAGAGGTTCCCGGTGGGTGCGACCCCGGTTGGCCCCCTGCAGGGTGCGGCGATTGGCAGTTGAGTAATCAGGCTCCAGCTCATATGGCTCTTCCTCTTCGGGGCCCAAACTGCGACGATCGTCCTCCAGGCCATATGGCTCAGGCTGGAAGCGCTCTGGCTGTGAGCGGTTCAGATCCACAGTGCTGCTGCCCATAGGCACCTGGGGCTGGGCCACATGGCCATAGTCATCCTTACGAATAGGCAGTGTGTAGCTGTTCTCTGGCCGGTAGCTGTTGGGCATGTAGGGGTAGCGAGGTGGCCGAAAGTTGACTCCACGTGACAGGCTGCCATAGTTGTCCGTCAAATCAGCGTAGCCATCATGCAGGCCATAGTGGCGAACGTACTGGCTCTCAGGCGTCTCGCCATATGAATCATTGTAGGAGTTGTTGTAGGAGCGTGTCAGGGTGGAGGTTGCTTGAGGAGTAATAAAGCGGTCACCTCCATTCTTCATGAAGCGCCGATCGATGGAGTCAGTGTAGCTACCCAGTGGCGATGAGCCCTCAGTCAGGGGCAGGCCATCAGGACCAAGTGGCACCTGACGCACTGTTCGTGTGGTCACCGTCTTCACCATTTTAGTCACCTGTACAGAGGAAGCAGTAAAGCTGTCAGACATCTGGCATGGCACGACAGAAAGCTATTAAACCAAGCCTATGTTAGGGTCCAACTGACATGTGTGGACTAGTCATTTACAGGCTGCACACACAGATGTCGTCCTCTAAACAAAGACAATGTTATTACACCTCACAGTAGAAGATGCTAACAAATAAAATAAATGAAAACTTTGGCTATTAATTCAAAAATGCATTTCAACCCAGAAGAAAACTAATCTATTTGTGTTAGCTCAAATATTTAAGTTTTATAGTCAGTTATCTATTTTAAGCACCGGAGAGAACTGAGGTGCATTGTATTGCCATAAAATTATATTTCATCAAGTCACTGGTTCTTTAAGACTGAAGCATATCTACATATTTCTGACGCTTAGGATTAAAATTTTCTGATCAGTGCAAAATGTGAATTCTTTTAAAATCATACATAGGCTGTATTCAGGGAGAAACCTCCAATGTAGTTGAGGTGGATACTACAGACCAAACAACCAGACCATATGCTATAATAATCTGTAATAAGGCAAACACAATGAGTAAAAGCATATTGCATGTAAAGTCTGTCTGGGTTAACTGAGTGTCCTGTATTGTGCTGTAACAGAGTGATCTTAAGGTGTTACAGCTCCAGTGGACCTTGTACCTTATGTCCAGAGGGGGTAGCAGGATAGCATTGTACTCTGTAGTTTGTAGATTGTGACAACTAGACTAGCATGTATCTATCACTTAGGCTCACTTTCTTCAAATGGCTAAACAACTTCCTGTGCTGTCTCTGTGACTGTCTGACTGAAAAACTGCAGATAGAAACCCCCACATTCTCTGGGCTTACCGCCCATACAGAAATCAATTTACTGCCCAGAGGATTCTGCTGTCGCCAATAATTGGCTATTTTGTCCACGGCTATAAATTCATTTTCCCAATTAATGAGGTTGATGAAAATTAATCATCATCTGCAGGGGTGCAGGTCTGATGCAATTCATGTTATGCCTGACAAGGTGTTGCAGAAAAGTTCATTCCCACTTGATGGGCCCAGACCATTATTCCATTATGTATTCTTTAGCAAAATGAAAATAGAAGTTCTTCTCAGTTCTTCATTTGGTGAATTTTTGCCAGCCCTCTTAAATGTAATATGCTTTATATATTTTCACGTCAGTGTCAGCATTTTGATATTAAAGAAAAAACAACAGTGTATAATAATATTAAGAAATCACAATAAAGCATTAGGCCTCGGCACAATTAAGGGTGCTAAGAGCAAAGCACAAAGCACAGATCGATTGTTCAACACGCCATCCTCATTAACTTAGTTGAAACAAATGGACATCTTCTCTGGCTTTGTTTTTTGATTACACCCAAACTGTGAGCTGCATAACAAAGCCTACTTCAGGAATGCCAAGGTTCATTTCCATGTTCAGTAATTACTGAATAATTTACATTTGTTTCTGAAGCCTTTCTTGTCTTTGTACAGTTAAAAATAAAGAGCTCATTTGCTTTATTCACAATAGCTAAAATATATGTACTAGCCCCCTTCCACCACACCAGTTCCAGGGCTTTCCACAGCCAAAGAACCAGGAACTCAGAAACAAGTCTTATACAGAGACACTGTAGTTGTTGTTGTTGTGCTTAAAGTAAACAGTGCTGTGAAGGACCAGAACTAGCACCAAGTTCTTGCTGGTCGAAAAGAAGTATATGACCTTCTAATAAGTAAACTAGGTTGTTCATATCATAGGATCCTATGCTAACTCTGGACCTAGAAGGGAGTACAGGCACCAGGGCCTGAAAGAGGCGTGAGGCAATTAAATCTGCATAATAAATGACAATTATTAAAATGCCTTTTTTACTTAATTAACTAATTTTTGATGTGCTTTATTGAATTCTCTAAGATAAAAAGCTTCATGACATAACCCCAACCTTCCAGATGGAGAATAATGTCAAACTGCTTTTATTCACATCTAGTAATTTCATCACTTTTTACTGGCTGTCGGAGCTGAAAGAAGGGCAATTCACTGTGCCCTCCTACAGCATCCCAGCCTTGACATGCCCTGTTGCCGTGTACTAGCACAGCTTTCTAGGCCAATTACAAGGGCAGCAAAGGGAGTTATCACACAGGTTTCAAATGCTCTTTGATGCACGCTACAGTTCACACACAGTAAAATTTAAACAGTGTTAAACAGTTAGTTTAACACTGGTGATCTCACAGTGCAAGGCGTTAAACCGTCACACATGCTAAAAATGGAGGCAGCAGGCGTCAAACTGGTCAATTTATAGTACTGTTAGAGGTTTCACAACCTCAGTAGCACTCCCTTTATTGAGAGCCTAAATGTGCATGTTGGCTGGAGGGTTAGTGGGAATGGATGAGGTTTTTAAGCAGGCCGTGATTATAACCTCTGAGATTCATTTTCAGGCCATCTAAAGAGCATCAGCCAAGATGGCGGACGTAGAAATTGCTAGTTTCCCTGCAATGCTAGTTGGTGGATGATGTGGGCCTCTTGAAAACAGAGATGCAGGTGTGAGGGAGGGGGAACACAGCCAAAATCACACACAGATCGGCATCCTTTACTGGTTCTGTCTCAGACTCAGCAGGTGTCATAATGGACACAGGAGTAGGGGTCCGGGTGGCAGGCCTGGACTCTACTGTCAAGTTGTCAGTCACCATCACTGGGTGGTAGGTGCGGCGTGTGATAGTTTTAACCACCTTGGTAACCTGGAGTTAGAGGAATAGAGCTCTCAGCAAACTGCATTAGATTTCTTTATGCATTGACGTACAGCACATCCACCCTGTTGTTTCAGGTCTGCAATGACTCCTGCCTTGCAGGTATTTAGACATTTACATGTAGCTGTATGGCATTTTGAATTTTCACGCTGTGCTATAGTAGCTATTTTTAAAATATTCTTGTTAAGTCTGTGTTCAGTCTGACTGAAACTTTGAAAAGTAATGCACTCACAAAAACTTTTCTGTTTTGTGTTATCTTCTGCTCAACAGTTACACATTTACTTCTCACAGTTGTACCTGGTAAAACTAGTATTTGGCATTTTACTACCTACCACTACAGTACCTCCTCATGGTTGGCTCACCAGTGTGTACAGTGAGCAAAGTGCTTTTATTTGTTTGTGTGGTCTGACTCAGCTCCCATTAGGTCATATCCAGAGGAAATAGGAGGAATGCCACTTTAATTGACCCAACTGCTCTGTTCCTCAGACATCACTAGAGTTCAATTGAGAGTGTCTGCCAGCAAGAAAAGAGGGCTGGATGATCGCCAAGGGGAAATATGGCATGCTGGGACAGTAGGATGGATGTAATTGAGGACAAATCTTTGGCTAGACACATAGTCTGGGCCAATTCACTGAATTGATTGAAAGCATAAATAGAAGCAGGACTTATTCTGCTATTGAAAAAGCTTTTCATAGTTGTTTTACAACTGTATATAACAACTAACATTAGAAACCTACATTAATATACTTGTTATGTGAAACTTACACTGACTGAATGAACAACATGCATCCAGGGTCTTTTTGCCAACTTTCTCTAATATACAGCAGCTCCATCTTGGTGCCATTTCCTGTTCCTTTCCCAGTATCCTAATAATTTTGCTGATACCAAATCAGAAATAAACATGTTTACCACCAAAAAACCTGTATTTTGCCTGAAATTCAGCAAGATGGGAGACGCCATTGTGTTTCATTTTCCACCAGCCACATCAAGGATAACCATCAAGGGACAGAAGTACATTGGTATTAGACGGTATGGTGCAACTTTGGTTCAAAAGAACAGATAGACAGAAATAAAACTGAGTGGTTGTGAAATGACAAGAGACATAGAAAAGGAGATAGGGTGAAAAACAACACATCACAAAGCGGAAATTCAGAAAGTTAAAAAAAAAGGTTTCTTTGTGAACACACTTGGCCAGATATGAATCCATTTGCTGCCACAGACACACTGGCTTCATGAAGTTCACCCAGAACATTATTCTGCTTTTCTCCTCAAGGTGACTTTTAAAAAACACCCGATGCCTCTGCCCAGTAAAGTGGTGGGCCTTTAAAAAGGGCATCCTTCCTTTCCCTTCCTCAGCAGCAAAGCCCTTAAATACTGTGATGCTTTACAGCATGTTTGTGTGTGTTATTCCAAAAACGTTCTGTGTGTGAATGCATAAAATCATGCGAGTGTAAGTAAGTGTGTGTGGCCAATCCCCTCACATTAAACAGGCTGGAGGGCAATGGGCCCTCCCTGATGAGGGATTAGACCAGACTTTTTAATTACAGTTGCACAGTCCCTAGAGTAGGAGCTCCACACAGTGCTTCCTACTCCTTTGGAAACCTACAGTAGCAACAGCTAACAGTAGCTACATCCATTTAGTGTATACGTCTAAATTCCAGTAAAATGCAGTGTAACATAACTTATCTTTGAGTGCATGTCTCAAAATGCTTCTAACCCCTGATCACATCTAAGATATCGTAGACTCACTAGAGTTTTTGCAAGTAAATATCTGACATGGATTTCTGAAGGAATTTTTCTTTATTTGTTTAGACATGACCACCATTCTGGCTACTATTTAAAATGAAAATCCAGCTAATACAAACCTAGAAAAGTCACTGAAAAACTAAGCCACCCTGTTGCCGGTGTTATTAATGTGTCCTCATGATTTAATTTCAAGATTATAGTACCCTTATTATTAAACCTTTTTTTTTTGTTTTTATTACCTTCCTGTGGGATGTATAATGTATTACTGGTGTTCAACAATGGTATTATGTACTACTTACAATACCAATGAAAGTAGTAAGAAAGGAGGCCAGTGATAGACCATGCATAAGAAATAATAAAAACCGAGAACAGCTCTTTTCCTGGGAGGTGGAAGCAGCAAGCAGTGAATTGAGCAGAAAATATTTTAGACTATAGTATTATTTGGCTAGTGATGAAGCAAACTGTGCTGCATACTGCTGTGGTAGCCTGTAAGGGCACACGCAAAATGGTGGAGAGGTGAGAAAAGCCATACTGGTATAAAAGTCCACTCACCTTCAAGTTAGTTGACATATCCTTACAAAAAAACAACAGAACACAGTAGAGGACGAATCAACAAAGGAGTTTTTAAGAAGACCAAAATGGGGAGAACACCAAGGGAATGGGCTCATAATAACACAATTACCAAATAAATAAAGCCATGAGAGGGAGACAATACCATTTTCGGCTGTAGGATTATGGGATTTAGAGTTCTTAAGAATGGAAGTCTGGTAGTGGGCTTTCTGTTTTTTGCAGCTAAGAGCTCATAACAATGTTATGAGCCATAACAATGTACCTATTCTGAAAATGCCCAATAAGATGTCATTGTAAGTACCAAGCTGAATATCAGATCCATTCAGTCAATAAAACATGTAACATCAGTTTTACCTGAATAATTTTCACACACATTTTTAACTTTCTTGTAACACTGCCCAATGTCAACATTTTATGAAAATACCGTAGTTTAGATATCGCCTGCTTCGTACACTGTAGCTAAGTTGAATTCCCCTTTGTATCTTACCTTGGTTTCTGTGCGCCGTGTGGTGCCGTCATCTGAGGTCACCACTGAGACATGGGATGTGGGGGTGCCAGGGTCCTCCTCTATGGTGACTGTCTCCTCCACCACCTCCTGTGGCTCCTGCATCATGGCCAGGGAAGTGGCGTTACTGGGGCTCTGCTCCTGTGCAAATAAGGTGGAAAACAAGTTATACAATCAGAACTGACTTGCTGGATTTTCATATTTACAAGACAGAAAAGCAGCAGAAGCTCCTGGTAAACTAGTCCACAGGATAATTTTAATTGTGCCACTGCAGCAACAGTAACATTCAGTAATAAGAGTAATACAGTACAAATTGCATAAAGAAGATTGCAAACAAACGGTTCTGTATAACAACAACACAATCTGCAATGCAAAACCCGAGCAACGGTGTAAAGTGTGAGACACAGTGCATGAATAATAATATGTGGAAAATAACAAGCTCAATGAAAATTGTTTATGAAAAATATGAAAACTGCCCAAATAAAAAAACATATACTGTATAATTCAGACAATGCATGAAATGAGTTATTTTAAAATGGGAAACATAAGGAAAATGGATTATTATTAAACCATATCTTCTGTATACACATGCATTATAAAAAAATATCTACTGTGTCAAATATATTAAATCCATTCAAAGCAGATAAGAGAATGTGTTAATCCCAGACAAATCAAGCAGATTTGCAAATACTGTACAGTGCAACAGTTTTTGTAACAATTTTGCAAAAAGCTCTTTTTTGTGCAAATTGTGTTCAGGTATCATCACCACTGGTCATGTTTAAATAATATTATCAACAGACTGTTGAAGCTATTTAAATCTGCACAAGGCAAATAAGGTATTTCACCTTAAAACATCATCAAAATATTAATAAAATTAAGCCAAGAAGCTGATGTTAAGATTAGGGTTAATACAGCACTTTTAAGTTAATGGGTTGTACAAGCCCATCCACATACTATTAGCAATCTCTACTTCATACAGTACACAAGAAGAACATGATAAATATCTAGTTTTCCCTCATTTGTTTCTTGTGGCAACAGTCCATGATTTATATGGGTCTATATCCAAACACTACAGTGAAGGGTAGCAAGCAACTCATGACCTCTTGAGACTTCAAAAGCTAAATCTTCTTTCTAGGTAGGCAAAAGCCAGAAGGACTGTTTTTGATTCATATTTCATATGGGGGTCAAGGATTAAAAGAAGTGTCCATCAGCTGAAAGGATGAAAGTAGTATGAGCTGGAGTGTCCTGCATACCCCACCTAACCCTGCATACATGAGAAAAATGTGCTTCCTGTTGCAGTTCCTGATGATGGAAAACAATATGAAGTCAGTGGTCAGAGGTGCAACGCCCTCGCATGGCCCACTGCTGTGCATGAGTGTGACAAAATTACAGCTCTCATGATGGAGAGGGGAAGGAAGGCATTTGAGACAATCACTGTTAACTAAAACAGCACAAAGCCAAGAGAGGGAGAGGAAACTGAAAGTAATGGAGAGGGAAAAGAGTTGGAATAGGATTGTATAGTGGAAACAAGTCTTTTTTTCTTAAGAGGAAAAAGAGGAAGCAGGGGTTGTATTCTTATAAGTGTTTGGCATGGCATTTTAATGTGTGCACTCTGCTCTTTAATTGAATGGAGAGTGGGAGGGCATTGAATTCATAAATTCAACAAAACACTAACCAAGGTAAGCATGCAATTTTTACCCGTATTAATCTTGATCCAAGCATAAAAAGCAGACAAATTTTGCCAGACCGATTACATCAAACATTAATGCCAAGAAGAGAGCACTAGAAAAGTTCTGATATTGTTCTGAACAGTGGAAGACTGCTTGTTTTATTCACATCTTTAAAAACAGTAACAATGTGAGAGCACTCCAGTAACTGGTTAACTTCTCACACAGTTTCAAGTCCTTTCTAATCAGTAAAAGGTTTTACTCCGTCCTGTATGCCTCCTAAAATGAGGTGGGTACGTGTTGTGGGTGTATGCAACACCACCTTCAACACAACAAAGAATAAAGAAACTTTATATATCTGCTCTACTCAGTCCAATAATAAGTAGTCAATTATCAAACTAAAATGAAATGATTTAGGTCATTACACCTGAAGAAAGGTTTCCAAGTCCCATTAGTGGGGTTAATGACTGGGAAGGCTGTCTGCTGCATAGAAAGAGGCACATTTATTTACACACAAGCAACAACTGGCCTCAGGCTAAACTGCACTGCCCTGCTGGGAAGGTCTTCTAATAGTAAGATCAGTGCTGATTAGTTGTCTACAATCAACATCCTTGTTCTGTTCAATTATAAATTACCTTCTTGACTCAGTGCCTAGTGCTGAAAACAACAGTGGATGATATGAAGAGTCTGTGAGTGTGTACAGCATCAGTTTAAAATGTACAGTGTGAAATGTGCATTTTTCAGTGACAAAGGGGAGTAAATCGGATCTATTTTACAACCGGAATAAGTTCTGATGCAGAAATGCAAAGCTTGCTGAGAATACAAGCGCTACGTAAATGTGTATGGTTTTCTGGGTCTGTTACTCGTTGGATGTCCATTGTAATTGGACAGGTAATTCAAAAGCTTCTTAAGCTGAACTATTTGTGAATTATTTAATGATGACACAACACCAAACCAAAACAAGTAAATACATGATTAGGCATTCAGTTTAAATGAAGTGATATAATATGTACATGCTTGTATCACGTGACTTAACCTTTCTTCTTCTGTACAGGATGAGGGAGATAGTGTGTGTATAAACTGCCCTTATTCAACCTCTCCTACTCGCTGCTAATGACTGGACAAATTAACTGTATTCCTCTGATGTTTACATCCTTTGAAGGCTCATTGTGTGAACCCAGAGTAAACAAAACAGAAATATTTAATAAAGCACCATCCTATTCCTGTCTAAAACACATAGTGCTTGGCGAAGCATTTGACAGAGAAGATGCTTAGAGGCTCACTCACAAACTGGCTTCTTGTTCCTGACTTACTGAGGTGTCTCTTTTTCACTTTCGTTTTTCCTTTGGTCTCCGTATGCACTGAGTGAGAGAGTTGAACTCGACATTACAGCCCCTAAATAAATGATTATAAGATGTCTGGCCGTAAGCTGAGTTAATGGCTGATGTGAAAGAGACGAATGATAAAGGGACGCAAAGGGTAGAGGATAATGTGGTGAGGGAGTGTGAGCGCATGTAAGCACATGAGAATGAGCGGGGAGAATAAATGCAGCTGTTCTCCTAGCACAACCGTGGCTGTGTCAAACAGTATGCTATTAAAATGTAAAAGTTTGTGTCAGCAAGAGTCAAAGAGGATAACAACATATTAAGATCACCTGGAAAAAATACTAAACACAAGCTTTTATAAAAGCAGGTAAGTCTATCTATAATTTAGTTTATGTAGAGAAAAGAAAACACACACACCTTAGGGGTCCTGACTTCAAGTAAATAACGAAGTACAGGAATAAAGCCCTGCCAAAAGCTGGACCCATTCCTGATGGGGAGAAAAGCTTGAAGCTTTGAATACACTTCTGTTTGGCCAATGGTAGCAGTAAGGCTGATGCACAAAACAGATGAGGATTTGGCTCTAAACATGGGTTTGTGCACTTATTAGTTGGTTCAGTGTTCGGATCTGTGTTTCTGCCAGTGTTTAGAGAAGACTATTACTCTACACTGGCAAACTCCTGCATGGGTTAAGCTTGGATTGTGCTTATTCTTGTTCTGTGCAGAGAAAACAACATTTTATAGCTATTTTTGCATACAATATATCAATCAACATTAGAGGTTTGTGCATATGAGACCAAGATCAAATGAGACTCATAAACTCTTACTCTTCCATAACTCAACAACATCCAACACAACCAGTGCTTCCAAACACTCAAGCATTCTCCCGCAGAGTATATTTCACTACATAGTTAAAGCAAGGAGTTCCAAAAAGGCAGCTAATCTCAACCATAATGGAGTGTTGTGATAAGAAAAAGTGGAGGAAGCATACAAACACAGGCAATGCAGTGATACAATGGTGTCAATTAGTGACAGCCTGCTATCTGCCATCAATCTGTAGCCATTTATCATCCAGTGTTCAATAAGCGGCTCAGCTTTGTCTGAGGATTGGGAGATGGAGTGAAACGATAGAAAAGGAGAGCAAATGCAGAGAAGGGTCTTTTCTTCCCCATGGACTGAATCACAACATGAACATTTCAGTTGAAGTTAAAAGAATGAGTCATCCTCGCAGTAGGTGTCCCAGAGGTATAGTACAAATTGTTCACATATTTTATTGTGGCTGCACTGATAGTATTAGAACTAAAAATAACAACAGAACTATGCAGAATTACAGCTCAGTGTACTCTGTGTACACTTCTGACTGATACCTGTCTTTCCCTGCAAGTATAAAACATTATGAACTGTTTTTTTTTTAAACTAAATCAGATGTTTCAAACTTTAGACACGATTTCATTTAAGAAAAGTTCTTAATTTGACACTTGTCCAGACTGCTGAATGACAAAAAATCTGGTGTACTAGTGACATAGTCATTGAGTACCAAAAAACATCAAGGATACAAACATTTTGTTCTCCAAAATCTATGTTTAATTTAATCAAATTTGAAAAAAAATGTTAAATGTTAAAATGCGATATGTTATTTAAACAACAAAAACAACAAAAACTGTGCTCTCCCAACTCTTCAGCCTGTCATGTTTGTTGATTCATACAATTGTTGCTTCCACTGCTGTCGTGCATGAAAGTCATATTTTAATGAGCTTTTAAAACTAGTGAAAGAGTCACAGGAGAATAAGGGGCCGATCAACAGGACATGAATATTATGAACAGAACCACACATTTCTTGTTGTCAGGTATTGCAGGTACACACAAGGACAACATTCCCACTCAGCCCTACACACCCTCAGTGAGCAGAAATTAGATCTGTACACTTCAGAATGAAAACAGCAGGAAGGAGCCTGTGGTTACTTTCAGGTTTAGAAAACAGAACCTGTCAGATTGCCACCTGGTCATGCTCACTGGCGTGATCCGAGTCACCTTTCTTCCTGATGCACACACACATACCTACACTACATACGCAGTCTTAGCCTGACCCCTGTGCAGTGACTAACAGGATTTCACTTCGGAGGCATGCCAGCAATCATTACATGGCTCTTACACAATTAATCCTCTAGCATAGATCGCCTGGCTAACCTTGGGTCGTCCAATTTCCCATCAGCCCCTTCTGTTTCTACCACCTGCCCTTCTCGGCAGCTCTCCACACCAAAGAGTCACATGAGGAAGCTCAAAGGAGAGTGAGGGAGAAAGAGAGGAGTGTGTGAGAGCATAGTGCACTAGGGTGCCGTGCAATCCAAACATCCAGCCAAGACAAGACTTGTTTGTGGGATGAAGCACAAGCAGAAGGGAAGTCAAGTAGAGGAAGGGGAACTAGAGAGGCTGACAATGCATGGCAAAAGCCCAAGACAGCATGCTCTCCCAGGGTAAAAAAGGAGAAGGGGGGCATTCAGCCTTATCCAAACTACACAAGCCTCATCTCAGTTACAGCCAATGCAGGTTCCAATTCTCTGGAATGACTGGGTGTCCAACTGACCTGGTGTTAGGGTGTTGAGGTGTGTCTTTGTGAGCTTTGTCTATTTGCACATGCTTTAATTCTGAAAATCATTCTAGTTGAGTGTTTTAAGGGGTGACACACAGACACAAAAACACAAAGTATAGGCAAGAGAGCTGAAGCCATGATAATGCAACTAGGAATTATGGACCTTAATCTCTTGGTCTCTGGCGACTGATCCTGGGCCAAATCTGGGCTTCTCTCTCTCATCTCATCTCTTTCACGCTCCATCATTTCCCTCCCAAGAAGCCCCTATCTACTCCTCCCCTCATGCTACCCTCTGTTGATGTGCCTTTTTGTTTCCTTACACCAGCACCTAGGCACAGGACAGAACTCAAGTTAGCCAGACCGCTTGACAAGCTCAGACTCTCAAAGGGTCACCTCTGAGCTTCACAACCAACCGCCCCTACAAAAAAACCAAAACCCTGCAGCTAAAGCTTGATTGCTTCCCGACAGGGTATCGTGACCACATTTTCCCACTGTGAACCGGCTATTTAGCGACAGATGGAAACCCCAGGTCGACCCTCTGCCCCACCTTAATCCCTGAAAAAGCTGATATTCCCATTTATTTGGCCAGAGGGTGTTTTAAAAACCCTGGGTAATAGCTACATACGCCATCAATTATCCACCATACATAAAAAGTGGAATCACATACCACATATGTTTTCTTGATAATTCGAGACCTGGAGTCAGATTAGGAGGTAAAAATGCACAAAGTAACTGTCAACAATTCCTAGTGCAGCAGCGGGTAAATAAATAAAGTGTGCAGATTTTCAGTAAGCAGTTACAGAGACAAATAAAAGGGAGGAAGATTATACATAAAAAACAAACAAAGGAGACACCACTTGGAGTATGTGGTATAAAATTAAAATAATGAGTCATGAAAAGAGGTCAGTTCTACTCGCCTGGGGTTGATTGTCTGGTCATTAGGTGTGGCCATGAGAAAAACAGAAAAAGAAGAATTCAGCACTTGGGAGGCAAATTGGAAGCAGTTTTGCTATAATCGATTGGGGGGGGGTTGTATTGCTGTGATGGCGTAACTCTGGGTTCCCAGAGGGTGGGTTATTTGCAGTGCCCCTCCTCTCAGCCTCAGGATCACTGTCAACATGACTCTGTCAGAGGACTGGTGATTGGAAAGGGGGATTGTAGTGTGTGGAGGAGGCTGTAAGATGGGATTTGCCAGAAGCTCAGTTCATGTGAGGTCTTCTGGAGATTTAGGGAGTTGGAAAGGAGACATATGTTCCACTTCCTGTCAAGCTACCAGTCCAACACTTATTGTCCCCCTGACACACTTTCTGCAAAAACTGTATGCTTGTGCAGCCTTAGGGTCTCACATTTAACAGGAATTGCCCCCACCTCTCCATCTAGTCTGTTTCTCTTGTGTAGAAAACAGTAAAGCCCAGGGCAGTTTTAATGGAGGACTTAGCAGGGCGCTCTCACTGTCTTAGAAAAGACAATAAATGCCCTTCACTGGGAAATGGGTGGAGGGGTGTGCAGGGAGTTCTCTACAAGTAGAAAGCAGCATGTCATTGAAACACTGCCACATTTCATAAGATAAGTTCATGATGTGTTTAATGACATGAACTGAAGACAAACAAAATTTGGCAAAATTGGCAGATTTACTTCCAAACTGCATAAACGTTTAGACTGTCCCTCAGGAAGTAAGAGAGGTGAGATTAAAACTATTGACTGCATGCACTCTAATGCACTCTCCAGTCAGGACATTTTCAAGCAAATAAAACTACTCCTCATCTTGACAGGAAACCCCATAACTTAAGATAAACTAAAGATAACACCTCACAGAGCTAACACAGTCCATCACAATAACTGTGACTTCTTTTCAAATATGCACTTAGTCAAACGCAATTAACCCCCTCTGGGGTTATTTTTATAGCCTTGTGCCAACAGTCTGGTAAAGAATTGGGCTCCTTTTGCAGGCAGTAGTGTAGTGTCAGAGGGAGAGCAGAGGGCAAGCCACAAGAACTGACCAATGGAGACATCCCAGCAAATTTACTGCTATGTTTTAGTGGGTCATGAGATAAGGTGAGGCTGGATGTATATGTGTTTCATAAAGGAGCATTTGTGCTGCTGAATAAATCTATCAGGAGAACTGAGCTACAGTGTGGTTCCCTTATTTATTATTATCTCTTTGTCAGACAAAAACAAATGTGATCTTACACAAACTCTGCTCAAATGGCCTTGTGAATTGCACTTGTGCACATCAGGTCATTGCAGCCTCCTCTCATTTTGATTGCCTCCATGTTTACAGAAGCATTCACCTGCTAGTACTTCTATTATTCATGTCTTACACATTGTTCTCTCTCACCACACAGTTTAGCATCCAAAGTATAATAACTACTTCTAATAATAATAAAAACATTGATCAATGTATGCTATGTGATGAAATGTCAAGTAGCACCGTGCATTGGTTAAAATCTGATGATATATTGTGATATATTGCAATACTGCAAAAAAGGTAATGTATTGCAATTTTTTAAATATTTTTATTTAATTTTAGGAAAACTGTCAGAGAAAATACAGTATGGTACTTTTTTTTGTACTTTAAATGGTTTAAATAATGATCAAAAGTTTCATGTAGACCAGTTGTTTCACCAATAGCAATAGTCTTACTCTCATCATGCAGAAATAAAGGTTATTGTTACAATGTTAGATGCTGTAAGATGTAAAAAAATATAGCATAAAAAAATGCTTCCCTCCACCAGACAGATTAGTCAGATAATGACAGAGTGCTGGAGCAGTGATCTACACATACGCAGTTTGGAGCTGAGCTCACTGCTAAACACAACCACAGATCTAAAATCTGTGGGTCAACCAGAGTACACAGACATCGTGTCCTCCACATAACTCCAAAACAAAGACATAGCTCACTCTGATCTTGCAGTGTTGAAAGTGAAATACACAGAGGCTGCTTCTGTACTAATAGCCTTTTTCATGACAAGCCTCATAATAGCAAAAAACTAAAGGGAGAGGAAAAAAGCATGTAATGTATTCCACTGCCTCTAGAAGATGTAAATAGGGATGAATTGGATCTGAACAGGACCTGTATTAGTTTAACACAAATGACACTGTGCTGCAGTTAGGATTTTTAATCAGAGATTAATAGCACCACTAGAAACAACAGCTCATTTACAAGCTAATGGAAATAAAACTACCTGATTGTCTCTGAATGTTGAGCAGAGGATTAAAATACAGAGAAAAAATAGTCAAGGCCCATGTGTGCGTGTGTGTATCTGTGTGGTAGGCTGAGCGAGCAAGTCTTTTAAGCTCAATTTCAAAGCTGCAAGCTGATCATGAATATTTAAAACTAGGCAGATATCTGAAATATAGTTTCAGTACTGTGCCTTTTTTTGCATGCTAAATTAGCAGTGAGCACATTTTGGGCAACAGCCACGGTATAAAAATAAATAGTGCCTTTGAAGCTCTGACTCATCCATTCATGAAGTGCATTTTCTATCCCAAACATATGTTGGATGAATTAAAAAATTATCAGGAAAATTGCATTTGGAATGATCAGGAGAACGCTCAGAAGAGTATATATTATGAATGAATTACGAATGAAAAGTAAAGCCTTTTGGTGGGATCCAAATTGAAAAGGTGCCTGCTGCATAAGAAGGATGGGCAAATGGGTGGGTGGGGGTAGGAGCTTTCTTCTTTGTGGTTAACTTTGAATCTCACTGTCTAATAGAGTCATTCCCAAGCTCTGAAGAGCTCCCTAAGGTGTTAGATTTGAAAGGGCGTCTCCACTCAAGCGATAACGCTTCTCAATTTTTATTTCTGTGTCATGCACTATTCATGCTCTGAGTCTGTGTTGTGTTGCTCTGCAGGTGGTTGGGAGGAAGAGGAGGATGCAGATGAAATATGGATTATCTCCTCTCAGTGTCTGGCTAAGCCCCACTTTGCTGGCACTGCTGCTTTTCAGTGTAACTCCCCTCCCACTCAGCCAGCCAGCTGCAGGCCTAGCATCTGGCTGCTAACCCCCCACCCAGCCTTTAATCAACCAAACACACATACAAACATCTCTGTCCATCTACCCCCTCAATAAAACAAGCCCTCCTTCCACACACACACTTTTGCATCAGCTGCTGCAGTTCTGTGTTTTCTGTTCAACAGAAAAATGCTGACTTCTGAAGATCTGAAAATCCAGTAAACAGGATCTTGACCCAAAATATCCATTAGCTGAAAGAAGTGGTGACAGCCCACAGACTCCAAGCTGTCCCATTAAGAGATAGGTCTGGGGCTTATGGATGACAAATATCATCTTTGCACTGGTGAAGACACAACTCTCTACAGGAATGAAATCTCAGCCCAGCCCCTCACCGTCCTCTGGGACATCATCCAGAGCTGCTCGTAATCCTAAACCAACACAGCTCACACCCACTTAGCCTGTATGCATTAGCTTTCTCTAGTCAACCTGTGGATTTGCATTAATGAATGAACAACATTACATGTTATTCTTTACAGTTTTGGCTACCATATATAGTATATTGGTAATATACTGTATGTACTCTCTGAGTGAGGTTTGTCTCTGAGGTTAGTCAAACTTTGGAAGACAAGACAAAGGCCAGCAGCAAAATTAATATATCAACTAAATTGTTCAATCTTTTCATGTTCCCAGCTCTCAGTAGTAGTTTGGTGAGAATGACAGAAATGATAACCAAAACTATGAAAATAACAAGTTATGATAAACTGGTTATCCTATAACAATTAAAAAGTAGGAAAAATAACTCCCTATTAAGACCACATATTTGTATTGTTTTAAAGCCCTATATACATTCTAAATAAGAAGTTCTGGTTTATATAATGAGTTCTCATTTATATATTACCGACCCTCTTGGTACATTCTGTTACACCAATTACTGTTATTTTTTAGGGTGCCTTTTAGAGGATGCAGCAAAAACAAACAAAACCTGAAATGCAAGATTGTAACAGTCAAATATAAACTCCACTAAGAATAATTTGAACTGAGCCATAAAAACTTTAAACTATTGCAGGGGGTACCTTAGAACCTCATCTACTTCATAATGGACACACCTACTGTATTGCAATCCAGGGAGAAGTGAATAAGTTAAAATTAATTATGACAAAGAGCAACATCCAGTATCACATACATCAGTGAGTGGCTTCAGGCTAGTCCACAACCTGAAGTAGTGAGTACAGGGACCACTGCGCCTCCCTGTCTAGAGTTGTGATTATCAGGAATACTGAGGGGCTTGTGTGTTTTTGTCTCTGTCAGACAGGGGATGTCCGGTGTGTGCCAGCCATCTGATTACTCATAATTCTGATGCAGTGCAGCCACTCCAAATCAGTTTAGTCTAATCTGCCTCTCCTAATTGACCCGAATATAGGGTACTTTCCAGAGTTAATTACC
Source organism: Helostoma temminkii (assembly GCA_900302695.1). Classification (NCBI taxonomy): domain Eukaryota; kingdom Metazoa; phylum Chordata; class Actinopteri; order Anabantiformes; family Helostomatidae; genus Helostoma; species Helostoma temminkii. The sequence continues at coordinate 135,020 of OMLM01003366.1, forward strand.
TAGGCTTTCCACCAGACTTAATGAAACCAACATACAGCATTCATTCTAATATTTGTGGTTGGAAAAATCACATCTATTCATGAACATCCGGTTCAAGTCATCTAAGGTTCTTCTGAATGACACGCTAATGTCTGAAGTGGACAGAGATCATATAAAAAAAGAGGCATGGTGCATCAACTTGAAACACTTTTGTGAATGTGTCATTATACCAAGTCAATAAGCTGCGACAACTCACATTAAAGAGGGAGCGGGGAGGCAGTGTACTTAACTTACAAGTACATGTTTGTTTTATTTTAATAGTAAGGGGTGCATTGCTGGGGGAGCAACAGTGTGGGTGCCAGGCAACTGTACTGTACAGGAAGGAAACACAGGTGTTTGTCACTTTCCTGATGTCTGCCCACTGTGGAATCTGACCCCACCCTGGTAGGATAAATACACAACCGGTCAAACGTTTGGAAACAAATAGAAATGAAAGTTTTTTAAACTAAAGCAGATTTTATAACATCTAATTGATCAGAAAGAGTGTAGACATTGTTAATATTGAAAATGACTGTTGTATCTGGAAACAGTTGTTTTCTAAAGGAATATTTTTCTATAAGCATACAGAGGTCTATAATCAGCAAACATTAGTACTGTTAGTATTATTTGCTACCTTAAGTTTATAATTTAAAAGGAGAACTGAAAATTACAAATGCAATAAAGGCAACACAGCTGAAGACATCTTTTTATGAAAAAGAGTGGTCGTGTAAATAAAGTAAGAGGGCCCACTGGTAGAGTTCCACAGAAGTTATACCAGCCCTCTCATTATCATAATTATGGATGATTGTATCTTCCTGAAAAAATACAGAAAGCAACTCATAAGCCCATGTATCAGTGAATGTTGTGAAGAAGTGTTGCATTTTGCTACTGCTGCAGTTGCAAGCAAAGAAATTGGCATTTTAACAACACAAAACGTGTAAGGCAATCCCGTCCAACTGTCCTATTTAAATGCACAGAATTAATTTAGAGACTAAATATAGAAAATAACATGCTGAGAGCATGATACTGTATGTAGTGTTGTGTTGTGCACTGACCCACTGGTACAGCCCTGACAAACATGTCAACTCTCCTGTAAGATAGCAACCTTTAATGAGCAACCTCCTCAGACTGTCAGTGTACAGCCAGGACAGAGGTTTAGTGAAGTTGCACCATCTGGGAGGCTACCTCTGCACCAGCTGGCAGGAGCTGCTTCGTGGGCATGTATATGTGCCTGTGTGTGTGCACGTGTACGCACATGAGGAACATACTCTGGCCCACACAGAGAGAGTGGGGTCCACTCAAGGGGGAGCAGGCCTCTGTCTGAGGGCTTAAAATAGACTGGAGAGTGTGTGAGATGCCAGCAGCCAGGCTGACTGTGTGCAGAGCTTTTGTCGGGGGGAACGGGAGTGAGGGGTTGGGAGGAAGGGGTGCTGCATTTAACAACTCTGCAGCCTGTAAGTGGAGCCCAAAAATAACTCAATGCAATTTTGGATCCAGATCAAGATACATTTACTCCTCCTCTCCTGTATGGTTAGAGCAAACCACTCCGGAAAATCTACCAAACTGGTATTTCATTGATAACATACTTTTGCTTTAAACAAGCAAGAGTCGTGAAATTGTTTGGGTGTGTTAGGAGTTCCTCAAAACAGGGTGAGGCAGCTTTCCTTTTTTAGACTCCTCAAGCTGCTGAGTAAAATCACACCACAGTGGGAGACTTTGCCTAGTAGGTCATTGTTTTTTATGACTGTTACAATAACCATAAAAACATTCACAAGCTTTGGTCACATAGGAATATCCTTCATATCAAAGGTGGTCAAGGCTCACTGCCCAATATCCAATTATGAATAAATACAGAGTATTGGCTAACACACTAATGTTCTCCCCCACAAAATATTTCTGTCAGCAGCAGCCAAGCAGTAGGGCAATGCTCTATCCTCTCAAATACACACAGCATGCACCTGAGCACATTGCAACAGAGACACACACACACCACTGCCACAGTACTTTTATTTCCAAGCATAAAAAAAATACTGGACGGTGACAGTCTTTTCCAATAATCCTCCATGAGAAAGAGCTGTAAGACGCTTTGGCAAAAGAAAGCAAGCACACAATCAAGAGCAAATCTTTCTCTGGGAAAACAGAATATGACTGCAGGGCTTTTGTCAGCTTTACACTGCTAGAAAAGAGGCAGATATGCATGTTTCTCAAAAGGTCCTAGTCAGCTTTTCACACAGGACTGAAGAGGTTACAAAAGCACTGCGTAGGAACTGACTGGACCAATACCACCAGCATTAATATACACACTGGCATCCTGTGCTTTTGTGGCCTTAGCATTGTCCTCTTCCTTTATACCTCAGCAGGAATGTGAACTTTATACACAAAGATGGTCTGTGACACACTGTAAAACTTCTAGGAAACGCAGCACAGTGGGATTTCGCAAAAAGAAGACTCACGTAAATAACTGGCCTTTTATTTTGTCCTTAATGTGTGAGAAACTGGAACTTTAAAGGCAAAGTATTTTTAATGATCCACATTGAATTCAATTCCAATACCTTTTATTAATAAAACAAATGGAAGAGATGTGGCAAAAGTGGAAGGGGAAATTTTGCCATAATTGAACCAACTTTCAAGTAAAGAAAAGTGTGCCTGTACTAGGCTGCTACCTGCAGCATACTTGTAGTAAATTAATACAGACTTCGTCATATTCTGAATGACTAAACATTAATATTGTTATGTGAAATGAGCAATATAATGCTTCAGAGTAAAACCCCAAAACAGCTGTAGCAAAATCTCCAGCAGCTTTTATACAAAGGTACTGAACTGATTGTTCATCGATGATAAAAATGCACAGGTATGGTGACATAACATTCTGTAGCAACAGATGTTACCCGATTTGTTCAGTGATTCTGTGCCTCTGGTTTTGGCCTAGTTGTAGAGTGTGGGGTTCACTGCGTCAGTAACAAGACTGTTGTGGATCACGGCTCCAAGGTGTGCAACACAGTACAAACGCCTTTGTCTCAATGATGGAATATGGAAGCAAATCCTTGGCAAAAAAGGTTAAAATACAGTTTGCAATTTGAACACAAAGGGTGCCGGCATGCAGAACTTAAGAGTAAAAACAGTCGCATTTTTCACATCAACATCGCAACACAGAATCAAGATTTTCTTGGACTTATTCAGATGTCTATGCTTTTGTTTCAGGTTTATCTTGAATCTTGGGTAGCATAACTCCATGTAATGATCTCCCCTTTCATCTAGATGCTCCTCTTGACTGATACTAGTATAATGGTGAGTGTCTGCAGCCTTTGTCAAACACATGCACTCTAAAACTATAAAAACTATAACACTATAAAAATCCAAATAGTAACCTGGTCACGAGTATACATGGCAGTTCTCCAGAAAAAAATTACCTGGGGAAATAAGGTTCCTCTAATCCCCTACCCCAATTATGGAAACCAGGTTTCCCCTTTAAATGACAGTTTAACAATCAGCTTACTTGACAACACAGATTGTAACCTAGTTACTAAAGTGCATGTAAATGCAAATTTACATTTTTACATAAAATTTTGTAAATCCACCTAGATAGAAAGTCAGTGTTTTTGCAGCATTTCTGTGCACTGGCTCAACACCTGAGTCTTCCAGCTGGCATCAGCTCAGCCATGCAGGTGTTTTTATAACCAGTACAAGTTTGTGTTTGACAACATGGAGGCAACACTGATGCTAAAAGAGAGTCACACCATCTCCCCAGTCTGAGACATCTCCAAATTTCACTGCAATTATTCTGAACATCTCTACAATATCCAGGCTGCAACCACCTGAGTCCTATGGAGCACTGCTCTCTCACTAAGGCTGGCACTGATATGAGCCCAGTCCCTATGCCATAAATAAATAAGATATGCAACAATTGTTTCACTTCTTATTCAGGATCCTGGATGCATTTCACTGGGCTCAAATTCTGACTGAGACACTGAGAGACAAGACAGAGTTATAAGCATTACGTGCCAGACAGTGTTTAGATAGATACCAGGCAGGCGCCATCCAATAACAAAATTACCATTGGCAGCTTTGGGGTTGTTTTTTTCTCTTCAGAGCAGATTTTTATCTAACCACTAAAACTGTTGTGAACACACCGACTGTTCACTGGAATGTCCCAGTCATGGTGAACATTTCATACGAAGCCTATTGTTGTCCGTCCCATTGGGGCCTCAGCAAATGGCCCAGTCAGGGAGAGAGGAATCCATAGACCAAAGCCTGTTAGTCCACTGGCCTCAGGATGGAACTAGACAATATCTCACAATGATGAAAACAACTTTTTCAGGCCACTGATGTAGTGAACAAAGACTGAAGATGGATGATATCTGAAGACCACGGATAAACCTGCAGAATTTATCAAAGTGGGAACAGCTTTGTTCCAGGACATGATTTAGAGATGCAAAGAGAAACTGGGTGAAAAAACAACAAAAATTCCTCACTCTCCAAAAAGGAAAACGATGACTTGCACAGTTTACACACAGTTTGCCATGTTGTGTAATAAGAAGTTGAAAGATCTCTGCCCTGTAAGTCTCAGTAAAACAACCCCAAGTAATATTTCTTCCAGATTTTATGCCCACACAAACAGTAACATCACACACAATAAGGGATACTGTATCAGACAAACTACAGTCATTTGTGTTGACTCGAGGCTTTACCACAAATAGAAGCCACATTTAACTGCTCCATGGAAAAGCAATATTGTTATGTTTTTTTTGTTTGTTTGTTATGTCACCAACTGAGTTATGAAACTGTAACAGCTATTGCATGTGGCTAAAAGACAAATAATGACATTGAATTACATTGAACACATTGTCCAAATCCAAAATTCCTCTGGGACTACTTAAACTAGAAACAGTGTACAATTGAGATGTAAACTTGCCAATAATAAGTAAAACAATATGTGAAATTCGAGTGATATCTGAAAGATAACTATTTCATTTCAGCAAAGGAGAATCCTTATTGGTCAAGGCCACAGTGACACGACTAGCACTCCCAGCTAAACAAACCTAAAACACGGAGGGGTGGAGCAGCATCCCACAACCATGAACATGAGCTGTGGATTTCCTATATGTATCCATGTGGAGGTTTTTAAAGTGAAAGCATGACAGGGGTGCTACAAATGCCAGTTCCACGCTGCATGCCAATAGAAAAGTCACATGGTTAGCTGGCTGATTTTTTCTCCTGAAAAACAAGGGCTTTAAATTCCTAACATGTTGTGGAGATTAGAGACAAATTCTGTCAAATTCCTATCCCCATATAAGAAGGTAACAAGGTGCTCACATCATACCCTGTTAGGTTTTTTTTCCTTTTCAGGAGTTCCAGGACAAAAATGGAGACAAAAAAGATGGGCAGCAGTCTGTACTTAAATAATCTTCATTTTCTGAATGGTTAAACCCCTCTTCAGCTGCTGCAAGAGAAGACCCTGGACTGTAAAATAGACAACAGAGGACGAATAATCAAATGGATCATGACTCATTTGAGGTATTAGACCACTGTTGATCCAGTTTCTCATATTACCTCTACAGACCTGCGAGACAACACAAAATAAGTCAGCCTTAGGACAATTTCAATGAAAAGATAATAGTGGCATTCACAATTCAATCCACAATTAATCTAGGGAATGAGCAATAAGCTCCTATTATGCAAATCTCTGGAGTTTTACAAGAAAACACCCACCCAGACACAAATCTATACAGGATCTCTTACCTCAGTAAATGTGAACAGGTTTAGGAACAATGATTGAGTGTTTACTCAGATACCTTTCTAGACTGTAGCACCAGTAAAATAAAACAAGCTCTCCATTGAGGCTTTTCTGGAATAACATCAAAAGACAGATTTTCTGCACATGCAGTTAGAATTAGGTTGTCACAGTCTGAGAAATTAGTCTCTCCAATTCTCTAAGTGCATGGCTGACAAATTTCATCACACCCGTTGTTTTAGAAGACCATCTCGGCAACACACACAAATGCACAGACCCAGCAGACATTAACATAAAACGCTGTCTCTGCTGGATCCCAGTTTGACATCAGACGGTCCAAAAGAAGCATGAAAGAGATCATTCCTTCAGGCCACAGGCTCCTCAGTAGTGTCACCAAACCAAAACAGTTTGTTATATCATCAAGGGCGCCCTGCTTGTTCAAGCTGGGATTTTAGAGAGTGCTGACTGATTGGGACTCCAACAGCCCCATTAAAAAGGCACGTTCCAGAGGCGTGCAACAATTAAGGCAGCTCTGCCTGCCAGGGAGAACTGAAATATCCACGAGCAGACAAACGCTCATCATTGCACGCAGCAAAACTGAAACCCCAAGCCAGAAGTTCTGAAGAGGAAAAATATCCATATAAATCCATACATATCCATATAAACAGAAAAATTCTATTGACATAGTGACTTCATTGATCTTACAAATTAAAAATAACTTTATTATGAATACTCATAATAAAAGAAAAGTTGCATTTGAACCTATGCATGGGAAAGACACATTGACACATTCCTGAACAGACCATAACAGGCATCATTAACCCAGTATGTTAGTATGTTTTTTTTCCCCCCATGTCCACAGGGGACAGAATATGCCTAGTCACACTGATAGTATACAGTAGTCCTGTGGCAGATTTCTCCTGGCTATACTTTTTTTCTCCTCAAACTGAGAGTCTGACCCACATCAGAACCTCACTGTACAATACTGCAGTACTGCTGCTAACAAAGTTCACAAACACTGCCCGACATACACACAGAAATTCATACATTCAAGCACCTGTAACATCCACTCAGCATCCACAATGTGCACAATTTAAAAACACACAGCTTCTCTGTAGTAAACATATCAAAGGAACCTACTTTTAAACTCAGTCTTGGAGAATTCATTTCTTCCCTGGAGAGATTATCTGCAGTGAAAAGCCAGTGAGCACCTGCTCCAGATGCTGCATACTTCCACAACCTTCAGACTTCAAAACAAAGCAAGCTGAATATAATATGCTTAAGTGGCTTGACTTTTAAACAAACCACAGAGTGATCAGGTGCCTGGAACTGGCACCATACACCCAAATTTGGAAATAAACACACTCCGGAAGAAAACGTTTCAAAGTAGTGAGGGCTTCTCAGAATGCACAGCTGTTCTGGAGTACGGACAGGAGCGTTCAGCCAAGGGGAAAAGTTAATTATGTTTTTGGTGTGTGCTGGAGAGAGAAGACAGGAGGCTTGTTTGCCACAGTGACCCGAACACAGCACAACAGCAGCTTGTGGCTTTAGGACTGCAGGGTTGGAGGGATGGAGACATAATGCCAGTCCTGCTGCCTGCAAGCCTCAGATTGCAGAGCATGGACAGAGGCCTATAATTTTAGATCGATCTGTGTGCACGTGCCTACTGTGATTTCCACATCACAATGCGGCAGGGGACACAACATATTTACTTTTGAAGACTGTCCCACAGATTTAGTATCCAACTCTCAGATGCTGCTACAATAAACATATTTCAGAGAGACTGGTTGGAATAATTCTGGACTCTTTGGAGGATGCAGGCAATTTGTCATTACTAATATAGCAGAACATGAGCATATTTAGATATTCATTATTTGTAACTGTGCCACTACAAAAATATAGCAGTAATAAATTTGAAATCTGCAATGTTTTTAATCAATATATTTTAGAATTTAATCACTGGTGAAACACTAAACCTGCACATTTTCCAGAGGTGTGTATACTACCTAAAAGCTGCCACTGGGAAATGTTGAGTTTCTAAACCAAGTCTAAGCGAATCACTACATGACTGCAGTTTTCTATGTTACTGCACAGGACCTAGTCTATAAAATTGGTGGGGTTCTCTATATGTCAGGATAAACTACTGTACTATTTGCCAGCAGCTACATGCATAGCCGCTCTCTGATACTGTACTCTGGATACTTCACCTGTCTGTATGGTTGTCCACTGCGTCAAACAAGTTAACTCTATGTTACAGCGCTGGTGTGATTTATACTTAAGACCACAGCATTGAAGCAAATGTTCAGTGGTTCCCTTTCTCGTGTCTGTGGAGAGTACACTTACTGCAGGTAATTTTAGAAAATAGTAAAGCACTCAGCTCACTTTCATCATCATCAACCGTATGAGCTGATAAGAAGCCACAACAGGAGCTGTGTGAGAATATGAAGGATCAAGTAAATGGTGCACTCAGTATGGTCTCTAGTGACTTCTAGCTCACTGTTAAGTGACACTTCTGCACTGCACAAGGAATGCACATTGACACCAGTAGCCTTGATTTGTACCAGTGTTCCAGGGACATTATGCTTGGGCGACAACAGCGGAGGTGGGTTATGGCTTGGAGTAGACTGAGAAATAAGTGCTCCCGTTTGAACATTCAAGTCTGGAAAGTAACTGCTCCGTGACCCCAGGAACACTCCCTGTGTTCCCCTGTGGCCTGAACAACAGAGGCTGCAGCTGGCCACTTCTTCACAGGAACTTGCTCACCTCCCAACCCCTCTCACACACACACACACACACACACATAGCTGGATTCAAAAGAGACAGAGCACAAAACAGGAGAAGAGTGGGTTTTATTGGATTTAGACGCTCTTAACTGTGCTAGAGTATGATGGAAAGAATTTGGGAACTCAAGGAGGTCTGTGTCAACAGGAATTATTTGCTTAACTTTGAGAACTTCACAGGATTTAGTGAACTATTTTCAACACATCCTAAATCTGTGCAGGAAAAAAAACATACCTTAGTACAGCTGCTGACCAACCAGGGTGGTATATTGAGACCCCCTTTAAATCTCTAAAGATCCAAGAAGCACCTTGGTAACCAAGGGCAACTTTGAACAGCCATAGGGAAATGCCTGTGAGTGTAACAGTGATGGCAGCCAAAAGGTCCAGTTAAGAAAATACAGTGTGATTCTTCAGCGTTGAATGTAGTGTAGTGTTTTTCTTCCACACACAGATTATTATAATACAATAAAGCAGAAATGTCATTTGGATTGCTACATGTAGACTATTATATCAAAATATTATTTACTAATTAATACAGATAGCACAGTCTTATTTTGTGCTTTCTCTTTTATGTGTCCCCAGGTATGAATTCTCTGTAATAATGTCGTATTAATATACAGCACAAAGAAAGCAGCATTCATGTCTGCTCTGGCTCTACTAGTCTGTGATTAGATCCTGACATTTCTCTTTAACTTCCAGCTGCCCCCTCTTCACAAAAAGAACACACAGCTACACAACAATGTCCTATTACCAAACTGAAAGAGTGCTTGGCCGAAACAACAGGATACTGGCAGCTCTAAAAGCCCTCACCACAGGGCCAGGACTGTACACTCTCCAATTCAACGCACAGTGTTATAAGTACAGCACCTTCCATGGATGGCTGGCACCTGTCCCTTCATTTCCGCAGACCTGGTAGGCACAGATCAGCACAGCACCATGCTCCACTTCACAGCCTATTACACATTCCAAACAAATTAAATATGTGGGGGCATGATGGGGCGAGGTGGTATGGTCACAGAGCCCCAGCATCTAGAACGGGCCATACATGCAGTAGAGGTTCATTAGACAGCTCAATAGAGCCTGGTGGAATGTGTGAGCAGGCACATCACTCCATTGTTCACCAGTGGCTCCTCTGGTAATGGACTGAGCGCATATTAAGAGAAGATAAGGGGATGAGTAACAATGTTGTGTCATCACAAGTAATAGCATATGACAGCCAGCCAGCCCAGTATGCAGATGCCTCTATTGTAGACACCACTGAAGTGCACAAACCGTTCTGCAACACTGAAAATGCCAAAAAACTTGTTTATCTTTTCCATTTTAGGAGGCTCTGTTCCTGGTTTGGCTGAACTCTTGCCACTGCTTAGCATAATGTTTGTGTGCAGGTCAGTTTGGGAGTGAAGCAGTGGCTGCTACAACAGAAGCTGCATGTAGCAAGGGCTGTTCTGGCCCCAAGGCTGGTCAGCTTACAGTGGTTTGGACTTTCCCTCTCATTCTTTCCTCCTCTATCATTCTCTTTTATTTTTCTCCCTGGATCAAAGCCACCAGCAGTTCCAGCAACTATTGAGTGTTGCAAGTTCCACAGCCGCATTCTAATGAAGTGCCGGACCTCATCAGTGCATGCCAGCGGGTCAGTAACGGCCAGTCTTCTCTTCAAGCTCCCTGGAGGAAAACGTAGATCTATCAGTCTACCAGGGGTTTTTCACATACAATAAATTATATATGATATGAGCCTTTTGCTAAAACAGAACATTTTTTTCTGGGTCGGGATTATTTTGCACTGATTAAATATTATGTATGTAGTTTCACAGTTGTGGGACTCATTTTGGGATTGGGTTGTGGGACACATTCGGCAAACTTTAATCAGGTAAGTATATGTGTGTTGATGCTATTGGGAAAACATGTAGATTGAGTGAAGTCATTATTAGAGGTTTTAACAGTTCTGAAACTGAAACCATGACATAAATGTCCATAGTCTCTTATCGCAGGTTCAGAAGGACGGAATTGTTACAGTGATGATTCAGTTTTACTAAATTTATGAAATTTACCATCTGTAGATGATCATCATTTACAATATTAAGAGACAATTAATATTGTGACAATTCCAGTTCAGCTACAGAAACCGTAGTTGCCTCATGCAAGCTCCTCACACGGCCACATGTCAATGTAATCTGAATGGTCAGCCGGCACTGATAGAGCCTTGCTAAAGAGCTGTCAGATGAAATAATTAATCCCCAAAGGCAGCATGAGACAGATGGTATGATGATGGAGGATCGATGCTCTCCCCAGTATCCTGACTGCTTCCAGAGGCAGGAAATGGGCTAATCCCTCAAAAGAAAGTTCCAGACTAAACAAGCAAGAGGACTCTGAGCCTTCCCCAGCCCCCACAACTGAGCTGAATGAACTGCCTAGTACAATGTGGATGGTACTTGAGGGGGTTAAAAAGAGAAAGGGAGAAGTAGAAAGGCGTTTGTTCCTGCATTTCTGGTTGAAGGAAGCTTTATGAGGGCACTGACCTTCCCCGTCAGGGCCCCTCTAGAGGTCCCCAGCTGTAAGAACAAGGGGTGGAGCCTAAATGAAGTATACATAACTGTTAAAGAATCCCCAGTTCTTTTGAAAAGGCCCCAAAACCAGACTCCTCTACCATTGCTGATCAGGGTGGCAGTAATGTTCCCAGTGTGGAGCACAGAAAGAGAGGAAAAAGGGGAGGAAAGAACTCTTTGTGGTCTTACTGCATTTAAGATAAGTAGCACACATCATCATTAATCAGTCCACTAATCCTATGGGCCATTTAGAATACTGTTTATGTAGTAATTTTGCAAACCAGCTAACAAACCAAAAACAAAAACAAAAAAAACAAACAAACAAAAAAAATAAGACTGATGACACCTACAAACATGATGACTTGTTGACGTAACGGGTAACAACAAACGTGGTAACCCAACTTCAAAATTGTAAAGGAAACAAAACGATCACCAGTGTTACAAGGTATACCACATCCCATAACATTCTCACAATAATGGCTGTTTTCTTCTGGCACACATGCTGGGAAAAATGGGACTTTGCAGCCCATGGTGTCATCAATCACAGCCTGTATGGATCGCCTGGGTCCCTATTTAACCATGGTGCTGCACACAGAACTGTCACATCTGCAACTTTAACCACAGTCCCTGCAGGAAAGCCAATTACAGTGATGACACATGCAAACACACACAAACAAGTACAGTATAGATTATACAAAGAAAAACTACTACTTTTCAGCTGGTGCATATAAACATGTCAGCAAATTGGGAACATTAAGAAATCCTTTTCTGCCACTGCTGTATAAACCTGCTTTTAACCTCTTTTACCAAGGACAGTAAAAAATACTACTAAACTTTTGACAGCATCAGTAATTATAAGACCTGCCTGACAATACTTTCATTCTAAGAGAAGTTTACTGTATATCTCTTAAATTAGTGTCAGATTGTTGCTATTGTATACCGTACCGTAATTCCAGGTTCATTAGGATATGATATAATCATGTAAATATTGTAATAGTTAAATCTTTGATGTGGCCCCAAGCAGAACTTATTTAAAGAGTAATGACTTCTAATTCCCTGTTTTTTTGGTCAGCCTCTATCACTATGATAGACCCTCTTCTATTTTCCCTTGGGCAAGTGGCTTTCTTACCTGCCCGATTGAAAACATGGCTCTTTTTGTTGGCTTCCAGCAGCACTGACAGGAAGGTGTTTATTGGACACAGTCAGGGAAACCATGAATCCCACTTCCTTATAAACTGGGCTATCCTGTCCATAGCCTACAGACAAACACTGAGTAAATAAGCTGGTGATCCAATCGATGTTGCTCTGCAGCCTCCAGTGCGTGAGTGTGCATTTGTGTGTTAAAGAAAGAGTAGACTGACACCATGTCTGCACCTCAGCAGAATTGACAGTATATGGCAGCAAGAACAAAAATTAAGTTCAGTCAAGGAGTTGCTAATAACTTATTGAAATAAATTGTACCAGTTGTAACCCTGGCAAATGCAAATATGTTTATGAAATATAAGAATGCACACTCTGCTTCAGACTGTATGTACCATTTTTGATAGCACACTTTAGAGCTGAATAAGTAAAACAGCTCTTGCAAGATAATAAGCTGCCATCTCATTAAAGCGCTGCTTCTTCTCCCCCAGTGCTGTTTCCAAACATAGCAGTTCTCCCCTCCAGACTCCCAAATTACCACCATTCACCTTTTTTTTTAACACCATCAGCATGATGATGAAAGCTGAGAGAGCATTATGGCCCTCACCAGTGATCAGACAGTGAGTGAACAAACGCAGGCCTGCATTGATGCACAAGGTCGAGTAGCATAGACCCCTTATGCTCAACTGAACCCACCAGAAAGCAAATACCAAAAACCTGACAGTCTGCTCACATGGTAAGAACATACGTTATTCTATGTACAACACAGTGTAATACTTGCTGGGGTCAAACAGCATTCTCACATATTTCTTAGTGTTTGTTAAACCCAGAGAGGAGAAGATGTCTGGTGTAATATTGCATCAGGAGATTTCAGATAACGTAAACCAAACAATCTTTGAAAAAATACATGTAGTGACTGTAGATTGGATTGTCGAAACAAAACACACGACTCTCACTTCACCACGTACAGTATAAAGTAGGGGCATAATTATTCTTTTCATTATCATCGAATCTGATTCTGATTTTGATTAATATAGAGCTGAATGCTTGATAAATTGATTTGTAAAGTTGAGAATGTCAACATAAGTGAACTGTGGTGAACTTTTAACCTATTTCTGATATTTTATACACAATAATCAACAAAATAATCAATAATGAAATTAATAATTAGTTACATTAACTGATTGTTTAGTCTGATAAAATGCCCAGAAACTGTAAGATATACTTAGTACAAGTTTCCAGATTAAAAACAACAAAAAAGAACAGTTAAATTGATATGACTGCACCAACACGTTTAATATGTTTACTTTACTTATTTTCACAGAAGAAAGTAAAAATGAAAAACTAAGCCTGCTAAAGTGATGAAAGGCCTCAAATTGAATAAAAAAATTAACTGAGCTCTCATGTGCTGGACTGAGGACCTTATACATGTAGGATGTTGCTGAAGGTGCCAAGTGGATGGTGGTGGGATAGTTATCATGTTGAGGAACATATATGGTTTCAGCTGTTCACAAGTAAATTCAGTTCAAGTTACTTAAAACCAAAAACAGACATCATGAAAGAGGTAGATTGGTGACCGTCGGGTGGCCAGGTGGCAGATAGTGTTGACATGTCAAACTATGTTGTGTCATAGGTCATGCGATAAGAGCAGCCATGGGAACGGTATGGGAAACATGTAGAGTATGGTCAGTATGGACAGGTTGTGTGATGGGAAAACCATCTGGTATCACCAGTCACCATGCGTATAACACCATATGATCACAGCTCTTTCTGCCTTCAAAACACAACAGCACACATAACCCCCCTTCTCCCATCCTGCAGCAAACCCCTATGGTAGATGCACTGATGCACTGATGCACACTCCATGACTATTGACTGCTCATATGTTTCCGGTCACTGGCATTACTCTTGTATGACCTCCACTCCTTGAACAATGCCACTCGTCATGCTCTACATGTCTTCAAATATTGATCTGCACAATAATTTCTACAGTCACAAAAGAGGAGCCTTAGGAAAGACCAGAAGAAAAAATATTAAAGGAGGACTAAGACGTTGTACAAAAACGCCCCTGCATAAAAAAAAAAACTCAGAAGTTTGATGGCTTTTTAATTTCTATATGAAATCAAACAGCATCAAAGAGGGGGGAACGCTCAGTCACTCCAGCTGAAAGCCCCACTAGCTGTCAAGAATGTGGCAGTCTGAAGACAAGGCCTCCTTCAGTCTTTGCCTGAATGTGGATGAATTATTTTGTTATTCAGACAGGTCTTTCTAGCTTACGGAGGAAAAGTAAAGTCAATTTTTGACTGACCTTGGCAAGATGATGACTACTGGATTATTCATTTTTTCCTTTCTCCTTCATGACAAATCTGCTCTTCTATTTTTCATGAGCAGAAGATGCTATGGGCTGTGCAACTAAATTCGGAGGAATTGGGCGCAGACCTGCTGGTGTAAAGTTTATATTTAACTCAGACATGGTCTGGTACAGGCTCCCCCACTAATTGAGGGCTATGCTGTAATCTTCAGCAGGCTAGGATTCATTTACTGTAAGCTCTGCTGCATCATTAAGATGAGATCAACTCACATCAGTAACTCTCATCTAGCTAAACTGATTTTAAGCTATTGGACATCCAAAGGCAGCACAGAGCACAAGGAGTATAAATGACTACTACTATTTACTATACCTAAAGGACATACAGCAAAACTGAGGAAAGATGGATAAGGACAATCAAAACCACACAGAAACATAAAATCTATGTTTGTCTAAGGTTTGAAACACATTACCCCCTTACTCCCTTACAGCACTGCTCAAGCAGGTGCTTCCAAGCTGAGGAATGTCCATGTGAGTTGAAAAGGTCACATCATGATTATGGCCTACCCTGAAGTATTCCAGCTATCTCAGTCTTACGGGGGTCATGGACACAGGGGGCACCCTGCACCTCCACAACCCATTCTGGGATGCATTTGGAGAGAACATGCTCTCAGGTCGTTGACATGCATTTGATCCCATTCGCATAATTCAATTCAGGATTCCAACAGGCGACTTTTTGCCCTGCTATTGAGCCATTGGCACTTGGAGTACTTCAAGCTCATCAAAACCAGGGGATGGAAAAAACAATGAGTGTGTAAGTGAGACAAACAGCTTCTCTTTTTGGCAGACGCTCCTCGAGTTATCGGGTGGCACTCATCCACGGGGGGAGCTGTTAACATATTATTATCAGAGCAACAGGGAGAGCTGACAGAATGTTTTTGTCTGCCAGACAGTGGTTTAGCAACTCCACCCCTCTCAGCCTGGCAGAGGAGAGCAATGATGAGAAGCTGTCCTTATTCAATCAGATTTTTTCATCCACTTTCTTTTTTTCTTTTTTGAATTTCTGTCTTCCCTTTTTTGTGCAGCAGAGCATTGCCAACCACGGCAGGGAAAAGAGCGCCGTGATTGTAGGCTGCCTGTGGATGCGCTTCAAACACAGGGAACACTTCCAATAATGTATGCACATCTACCCTGGTACACACACACCCACACAGACACAGTAACACACTTGCAAGAGCTAACAAAAGCACATTCCTGCGGTATCTGTGCAAGTCAAAGACAAAAGAGTGTAATGCAATGTCTCTCACACAATTGGCATTGCAATCCAGGCTATAAATCCTGGCCTGGGCTCATTCAGAACCTTGCAGGCGATGAACAGGGACAAACTTTCAGTACTTCACTGCTCATCCCATAATCTCACCAGACATTCTATAGGTGCTCCTGACACATCTGAGCCCATGAATGTGTCACAGAACCCATAACTCACAGCACTTCTTTACTGAAGCCCTCTCCCGACACACATGCACACACTGGACCGCCACTAAACATATCTCATGGCCACGACTATTTACAGCATGAGATTGTCACTAAGTGTGAAGTACACAGTTCTTACTGTATCTCATGTCGTGCACCAGCATGTACATACATGCCGCACACAGACTACACCGTTAGATTTGCAGACATAGTGCATCCATACACATACACACTATCCTCTTGAAGGGCATCGATAAATCAGAGTATCTTTGCTCTCATGTATTAAACGGTCTGTGCAGAGAACACAAACAGTGATGCTCCTTGAAAAGTGAGAGATATGCAACAAAATGCCCACATTTTAAAAAATGGATTCGGAGGAGGAGAAAGACAAGAGGAGTCAGAGAGGCTGAAGATACGATGAGAAGACAGAGCAGACCGGCAGGCACAGCAACACTAACCTGTTTCACTTCAGCAGGCATGGTCTAAAATCCCCAATTCGTTCCCGAAAAAAGTTAAATCTCCCGAGGAAACGAGTGACAACTATCCCCTCCACTCGGAAAAGTTCTCCTTTCCCTCCTCTCGTCTTCTCACGTTTTCCTTGTCTATTCACGCTGAGTTTCGCCTCAGTGAGCGCAGAAGCAGCAGCTCAGACGCAGGCAGCCATCCTCTGCTCAGCTGTGTCCAGCCGCGCAAAGTTAGCGGGAGAAATACAGGAAATGTGGCAGCGTGCCTTTCAAAATAAAAGCGCGACTATTACACACGCCGGTGCTGCTCACAACTACAAAATAATGGTTACGTTTAAAACACTTAAATTGTATCTTGGGACCATGCTGTTACCCGAGAACGCGGTCCAATAAGACACTGACGTTTTTGTTAAACTGCATGTCCTTGAAACAGGTCTAAAATCTAAAACCATTTTCTGCAAGCTTGCAATGAAAGCCTCATCCCAAGCAGCTTGCAAATTGCATAGAAACAATTCTAATAGTTAATAGTGTAGCATTGGTAACATTAATATAATAAAAGAATCAGGTTCAGGTTAGAGCATAATTTTTGAAAAAAATCAACACATCTGTTTAATATTGACATGGCCATACGTTTAGTGCTGTGGTGATGCAATGAGATGTGAAAAAAGTATCTAATCCGATCCCAAACTAGATTACTTTAATGTTCAAAGCAGTGGCTGTAATTTTTGTCAATTTATGGTTGTGTGTGTAAATGTTTGTGGAGAAACTGATTACATTTCCATAATCAATGACAAGGTCTTCGCCATAATCACACACACCTAGAGTGGAAAACACTAAAATCAAAATTTGATAAATAACCATTAACATTGCTATAAACAATAACTCCTAAGGCTTAAATGAATTAGTTAAGAAACATAACATCTTATGCATTCATACACAAGTCAATAAATGATTGTATGAATATGAAAATGAGAATCATATTAAAAACTTTGCAGTTACCAGACCTACCTGACAATTGCGTTTCATCCCTTAATTAGATTTATGGACTCAATTTGGCACCACGTGGTGGCCCAACACCTTACCATGACACCTATCTCTATGTGTTTAGCTTGACTATGGTCACTACACCTGATTTGCCATCAGTAATGCCTATAACATGATAGCTAGATACATTTGGCAGTTATTCATCACACATCACAGGCTGCTTTCATGTATTTATTGTGCACTATGCACTCATTAATGGTTGTGGATGTCAGTCAGTCAAGTCTTTTTCATCTCATCAAAACCATATCATAGTGATTTTTCAGTAGAATGACAAATCAGTGATGAAACTAATATCATTTCCAGATTTCTCACAGAGTGACACCCCCTGTAGCAGAAATAACATCTTGATAAAATCTCTCTCTCTTTCTTATTGGTTGGTGCTTCATAAAGCAGAAAGCTTTCAATTTGAATAACATACAAGTGAATGTCAAGTGGATTAGGAAAAATTTGGATTTATGACAAGAATGTGAGTTACAACAGTACTACTTTTATTTTGGAAGTAAAATCACTTCACATCCAGTGTAATTATGGCAGCCTCAAACTGGGTTGCAACAGCTGAAAACAACTTCCCTGCTTTCTCCTTTGCAGAGATGTTGTATGTACAGTGTGAAATGGAGAGAGATAGACAGTGAATGGAGCCATTGCTCCTGCAGAATCTCTGTAAGAATGCAACAATGAGAAAGGAGCTGAACAGAACTGCGCGCAAGTATGCACATACACTAAACAAAAAAGTTAGCCAAAGAGAGGACAAAAACCTCCAGGCCTGAGAGAAAGGGGGAAAGAGGAGGCGTGTTAATAGAAAGAAGGGTTCCCAGACAGGCAGCCGGAACTGGAAGTGTAACAGCTCTCTGTCTCTGTCTCTGTCTCTCTCTCTCTCTCTCTCTCTCTCTCTCTCTCTCTCATCCTCTTCTCTTTCTCTAACACTCTCTCTCATTGGGTCTATGGCTCTCACTCTATCTCTGGCATCTTTGTGGGGTGGGACCAGCTCCGTCTATGCACTCCAGCTGCGTCTGTCTGTCAACCCGTCCACCTCCCCCTTGTTGGCATAGACAGAGAGAGAGAGAGACGAGGAAAAAGACGCGGTGGGGGCAGGGGCTCACACACAAAGCAAAAGTTGCCCCTATTGAAGCAAAGGCACCCCATACTCTGCAAATTTTTAAACACTACACACACATGCACACAGCTCCTTTTCTCCACCTCTTTGTCCCCTTCCTCTCACTGCTCTTCATATAAGGGAGGGGTGGGACACACGTGAAAAAATTCACATTCAACTATCTATAACTGTGAACAAGACTGAGAAAGAATGTTAATCTAATAATGTTGATGGAAGCTTAACTAAGAACAACTTTGAGAAAAGTCTAAAGAGACAGGAGAGAAAAAGGATGACTGGGCTTGAAAAAAAAAACACAGAAAGAGAAAGGAGAAATCCCAACCAGACGGGAAATTGCTGAGGTTTTGCATTCCACAAGCTTGGCAGCACTATTTCATCTCTCCAAATGTTACTGCTCCATTTGTTCTTAATGAAAGACCTGGCCCACCATGCACCATTACATTTAGATCTATTTACTTTCAACAGTACCATTAATAATTCATCCAACCAATATCAAGTGTTTTTTTAAAAAAAAGCTCATAACTTCAGCTGAAGTGCATTTCTTTCTTTTATGTGATTTGCAAAATCCAATTCCATTTAAGCCACTCACACCCTGTTTTTAAAGCAGAGAGTGAGTTTCATAACACTGTTTAAAAATCCATGAAAAAATACTCATGGGTGGAATACTCACAGAACATGATAAGTGTGTTACTGTCAGGACGCTAACATGCATATGCTAGTATAGCCTACCGATGTTCATCTATTATAATGTTTTCATATTCACCTTTATGGCTTAGCATGTTAACATTTTAACATTTTCTAATTGTTACCACTAAATATAATTCATAGTTGAACCTGACAGGAATGTCTTTAGTCAGCAACTGTTGGTTAGAAATTTTTATTTCGACCTGATGCTGACACAGACGAAAATTTAAAAAAAAACAACCAAAACATTAAAGTTTGTACCACAGTTGATGGTAATCTATACAATAGTTGTCACAATATTTTACTCAAAACCACAGATGTGAGTCTCAGGGATCCAACAGATGTTTCATTTGGGAAAGTTCAAGATCAAAATCAAGATCCTTATATTTTAATATCCCAAAGGGGGGAAATGATTGCACAGTCAGCAGTAATGCACACTCATACTCTGCAGTCTGCCTCTGCTTTTGATTGTAAGCAAACAAAGGAAAGTTTCATGGAAATACGTTTAGATATTTTGATCTAAACTTAAACCATCAACCAGCAGACGAAATGTTCCTTCATGGGCTATTTCCAGGAATACTACAGTCTGACAACAGGTCTGTTCTAGAGTCTAGCCAAACCACATCTGGGCCTTGTAAAATAAATATACAAGGTGTAAGTATAATCCAGGAGTAATCAAAGCTCCTGAAGTCAGCTTTACTCTATCAGGGAGTATGGTGTGAAACAGGTGATAGAAGGTTCAGGTTCAGTGACAAGGTGCACGGTAACAGCCAGACTCAAAGCAATAAATCTGCATCTGTTAAAATCCTGTTTTGCGTTTGTGAGGAGACTGAGGGGCAAAAGTAGATACAAAAAGTAGACTGAACGTTGGTGAGGCTGGTGAATTGAAAATATATATAGTGTCTCTTTATAGTGACACTATATATAGTGTCTGAGACTCTTTTTTTTTTTCGAATTTTTTACACTTCAAAAGGAAAACAGTACGTTCAAACTTTAATAAAGTTTGCAGCATGTACAAATAAGTTCAGCAAAAAATGTTAATCAAGTGGTTTTAAAGATAATGGCTTTGCTGTTCCAAGTTCTTAACAACAATCACTGGATAGTATAGGGGCCGGGATGACAAAATACTGTATGTGTGAGATTCTACAGCCCTAAGATGCTCTGCTCTTTTACAGGCAGACTGCAGTTTATTTTAACAATGGCATAGCTTGCAAAAAACACTCTTATCTAATGACTTTTACTATCATGTTTTATTTTCCCCTTGAAAAATGGCTACTCAGCGATGCAGAGGATTAGAGTCCAATCTACTGGGGGCTTTTGTCTCGCGAAAAGGCAATTTTCCCTTCATTTAGGGAAATAAGGCTCTGTTAAAATGACATCACTTGAGATCAAAAGGTTCTGTTTTCTGTTTTTATATTGCAATACTGTAACTGCACAGCAAGATTTGCAGCAGAACTCTAACAGGATTAGACTTCTCCTATTTTTTTATCTTGTCATGCATAATCGAAAATGAATCACAACAGAATTGGAACTAGTTTGAAGCTGACTTACAGTAAATCAGCTTTTGAATGAAAAACATGTTCCCCTCTTGACATTAAATTCTGATTCTTAAGCAACACCAATCTTTAAGGTATCTTGTCAACATACTGACAAAATACATACTGTATAGGAAAAATTTAATGTGTCATGTGTCTCAGCTTATTGTCAGGTTACAATCAGTTTGTTGGAAATAAATAAATGCAGATATAATAAATAAATATAAAATGATGAAGTGACATATATGGAATCTGTATTTGTGCTTATATGCCCAAGACTACAAAATGATCAGTGTCAGAGGACTGTCATGCAGCAATGCCCATTTTCCATACATTCCTGCTCTACTGCAGTGACACTATCTCTCAAACACATGGTGTGACACAGTTCACATACCAAACCCAACCTCTTTCCACTTCACCCTTTTCAAGTATGCCAACATAAAAAAGGGGCCCCACAGCCTGTCCCCTAAATATTACATAATAAACTGAAGACATAAATATGTTTTTGTGGGAAATGTAACTACAACGCATATATGTTTAGGTCACAAATGCATTGATACTTAACAAATGAATTGTCCAGTAAAACATTCTTGGGTTAATGTCAGTGAAAGATCGTGGTCTGGCTTATAGAGAAAAATCCAACAGTCACTTCACAAACTACTGTATTAAGATAAAAAAAACACAGTCTTTCTCTAACCAAAGTCCTTTACTGACTAAGACCAAACTCCCATGGGACTGTGGACTCTGCTGTTTGTCAGTTACATATCCACCATCAACCCAATCCCTTCCTTTGTAACTTACTTTCCCTTAATAAATATAGTGCTTCATTCCTTTAAAAATACACTGCATCACAGTATAATCGTATGATTATGTCGCTACAAAAACGTAATCACAGTTGCAGTTCAGTTGCGCAGGAATGAAATTTTCACAAGACAGAATTTTCATATGACCAGTTATGTGATTTTTAGATCAAGCATGTGTATATTCAGATCTGTGGCCCAAGACGGCAAAGGTTTGCAAATTCCAGAACCCGTGTTGTCCATTATTTGAATGTGTCTCTAGTGTCTCACTGTGAGGAGTGCTAATACGGTCAGGCAGCCAGAGTTAAAAAAAAAAAATCAATCAAATAAATCTGTTATAATTTCATGGTGTACCCACTGTAGACTAGTGCTGTTGCAATTTGCCTGTTTATTATAGCTCCAATGCACACAGGTGGAGCGATGATTTACAGGAGCTAGCAAATGCCAAGAGGTTTTCTTCTGCTAGCAGTAAATGGAGATTTTAGGCTAAATTAACCAGCTGAGAGTTAAGGCTGCCTCTTCTGGATTGATTCATCTCCTATTTAGTTTGTGAGTCTGTAGGGGAATTTTTCAAACAACTTTAGTTGAGCTTTTCTTTCTAAAAAATGTGAATGTATCTTTGGTATCCAAACAATTTCCACAAAGTTCCATTTTTAATTAACATTAGATCCCGGTGTCAGTGACTGCATTTATTTGCCAAGTGGCAATAATGTGAGACAAAGAGTTTATTCTGTAAAGAGCCTGCCTGAAACTAAATATTCAGATTGTAGTAACTTTTATTAAAGAACACACTGGGGTGAAATTAAAACGAGGTGTGTAGCTCTAAGTCCCTCGTGCCATTAATGTATTTCTAGTCTTAAGGAATGCTCTGTCCAATAAAACACACGTTTACCCCTGCAAATCTCCCAAAACAAGGCTCAGTGCTGCTTCTGTTCCTCATTTGATGACTATTTACATGCTTGTAAGTCATGCTGTAAAAATGTCGCAGCAGTATGTTAAACTCATGAGGATAATTAAATCAAGGCTTTGAAGAACACCTCCAGACTTCCTACAAAGCTCTTAGACTGTTTTCAATTTAGTTTTTTTTTGTTGAAGGGGGTCAGCTCCAGCCCTTTTTGGTTATCCTGCTGGACACTGGGAAGGGTGAGGTCACATTCCTCAGATGGCACTAGGGTCTTGTGAAGGACGGGAGCTTTATTTTAAACACATGGGCAATATAAGTTGGTCTCTGAACTTACTGTCCAAGCCCAGCAGTCTATTGACCCTACCGTGGTCAACTTTAAGCATAAACGTAGACTTCTGTGCTCTCCAGAATCTTAGGCAGACTTAGGCAGTGCCCTTCAAAGGTTTTTAGCCTGCTTGTTCATCTTTGCAGGCATACAGAGAAGGTGTGTGGTAAAGGAAATAGGAGCACCTTTCAGATAGCCCTGTTAGTGCTTTTAGGGAGCATAATGATTTAATGGATTGTGATCAAATGGCACAGGCATTAAGTCCACCAATGTTAAGGCTGATTTGAAGGATGAAGGTCTGAGCTGCCTGAGGGGAATATAAATAGCCCAAAAGACTACTACCCACTACTTTCCCGTCAAAACTCTCTCCCTGTTCATCTGAACAAGAGGAGTATGCACAGCCCCAGCCTTGAGTAAAAATTCCTGTTCCTTCATATCACCCATGTACTAAGCTACTAAGACACAAGAAGGATTTGACCCCCCCACCACCACCTTAAGCAGTTAGCTGTGAGATGCATGAGCCAACATTTCAAACTTGACTGCTAAAGTTAACAAAAGGTAAATAAAAGATTACAAATGGCACACACACTCTGCATTTTCTTTCAAGGTTGACTGATGTTATGGAAGAAGTCTTCGCTACTCAAACAAATAATACATTTATTAGATGTGTAAATGGACCGGGTTGACTTTAAAACCCTGTAGTCATTTCCAAACTTTTAAACCACGGTATCCCTTCATAGTGATAAAATTTTCATGACAATCCACCCACCACTATCCACCATAGTTATTGAGATACATTAGTCAGGAACAAAGTGGTGGGCTGACATTGCCTTCCCTAGAGCCATTCAGCTACTGTATCTTGGCTAAAAGTAAACTAACAAATCTTGCTGAAAGGAAACCTTTTGGGAACCACTGTTTCAGATGTCAATCTGCTTGCTGGACAGAGGAAATATGTCTTAAACACAAAGACAATTATAGTTTACATATATATATATATACAAAGAGTGAGTAGCCTTTAAAGTGTGAGACACAACTGGATGTTCCATATGGAAACATAGAAAACAATGATCAAGCATCACTTGAATTTGAATGTGACTTTACTGTAGACTGCACCATGAAATTCTGAGAGAAAAGACGTGTAGGAGTACCAGGGGAACAGTGTGGTATACAAAAACAAACAAAGAAGGCACTTTCACACCAAGGTAATTAGGGTGTTTATGAGAGGCGAGAAGGTTCTTGATGGAGGAAGGGAGGGGGTAAACTAAAGCTCATTGTTAGGCAGGTGATTTACGAGGGTATGCGGGCTCCAGGGCCCTGCCAGTGGAAGGATAGATCTTCTGTCACTATAGTACCCTTGGCCCATTGTGCCTAGACAGGGCTGGGGGCCTGTGGGGATGAAAGTGGGTGGAGGGAAGCTGAAGCGATTGTTGGTTGAGGACTGTGGTGCCATCACAGGGCTGGGGCCTGTACATCTTCACCACAGACAGCAGCGCAGATCAAAGGCTGCACTGTTCCCTCTCTTTAAAGCTCACAACCCTTTGAAAACTTCCCACAACATTTGCACAAGGGGATGATATGCCTCTGTAATGCTAGGAGTCTAATGAATATAGCATCTGAATACCAAACACCAACATTTTATGACATCCACAGTGTGAGATATTATCCCAAGTTTTCTTTTTAAAGAAGTCTGGTCACTGTATGCAGCACAAGATACAATCTTTGCATGTGCTGGGCAGCAGCCGTGGGTAGCTAGATTAGGCGTCTGGTGTACATGAAATTAGGTCATGTTCTCCCTTAACTCCAGACAGACGTGGCTGTCTGAGTGCTGTCTGCCTTTCTCCCCACATAGAACTGTCACCATGCCCCACTTGACCTTTCAGAACCTTGGCGATAACACTCCAGGCAAAAATCAATTACCACAGGAAGACATACTATCAAATTCAGAAAAGGTATCATCTTAACATGAGTGGGCACACACTAAGATTTTTGATGGACATGGATTCAAAGGAACCTCGACCCATGTGACTGAATCTCTACTTCTAATTTCATCAAGAGAGCTAATGGATTGTCAGACAGCATTGTTCAGATTTTTCTCGCAGGACAGCACAGTGTAAACACTAATTCTCTTCTTTGGTGGCAATTCATAAAATGTTATAATGAAGTGAATTGGGATAAAAATTCAATTAATAATGTCTGAGAAAGTAGGCCAGTGCTGTTTACAAGAACCTCTCCCACACTCATTGTTCTAATACAATGGTCAAGGCTTCTTGCGCTGATCTAGCCCT